>DWJK01006517.1:0-10421 GCA_018248815.1 Croniades pieria auraria | reverse complement strand
TTATATAGTTACTATCCATGTCACGTGGGTAATAAAAATTTATCTAAGACGACCTACGTGATCGTTAGTGACCAATTTTTGTGGAAGTGTTTAATAAAGACACTTTAAATTAGTATTTAACGAGTTGCAAAAGTAGTTAGTAACGGTTGGTGTGCACGCTTCTTTTCTTTTGAAATATTCATTCATTACTATTCAAGCACTTATTTAGTTTTGAATTATGCATAGACAGTTGGTCTTTGTATAAGGAGCTTAATTTTTAAACAGTGAAATACGTTTTATTTGAAGTTCCTATTAAAAATGTGTAAATAATTAATTAATTGTGAATCATATAAGCGATCTCCGTGTCAAGGTATGTAATTATTTGCCGTAAATAATTATAGTAATATTATTTGCCGTAAATAATTATAGTAATTATTATTTTATCAGTATTATAAGATAAAATCTCTATGAAGAATTTTATATACTAAAAATAATATTATTCGTATAATAAATATCATCTGTAAATGTTTGATTTAACTGGATGTAATTCACATATGGTTACTAAATACGAATAAAACTATTTATTTTTTAAGCAAATATAAATAATTGTATTCAGTGTGACTTTTATTTCAATGCATTTGACGTGAATTAATAAAAATGCAGCAAAATTTATGTGCTCAATCATTGAAAACTTGAACACGATGTCCACCTGTGAATACACTGAAAAAAATTGGTAGGTAAATTACGTAACATCGCGCCTGCAATCCCCGAAGGGGTAGGCCGAAGGGGTACACTCCTCCGAGTGTAGTGTACTCCCACGTTTCATCAGTTACGTTTAGGTCTCATGGAATAGGTAAATTACAATCAAAATTAAACATTCTAATGACTAGAAGTGATAATATAGTGACTTAGATATCAGCGTTCCATTCTGGGGGTCATAGGTTCGGATCTGGTACGCATATCATTTTGTGACACTCACACACATTTTTAATATTAACTATCAATCATTGTGATGACCAAAGAACACATCTTAAAAAGTCTTATGCGCTGTAGAATATCATCTATACTTTTTTAATACGCGCGAAATCTGCCAACTGATACATGGGCAATGTGGTAGACAACGGCCTTGAATATTTCCATGTTGAGAAACTCCTTCATACCTTAGACAATGTACCTGTTAATAATTACGATGCGAATGTTCTGAATTTAACTGAAATTAAACAATTTAAACGTAGAACAAATCTATCACTAGTTCACAGTAAATCCAATTGAGATTTCCACTTCACGATGTTAATAATTCCTAATTTAAACACGAAATCATTTTGTATACATCATGAATTCACAAATTAAATCGTCATTGGTTTATGATTTTCTAAGTGATTTCAATTTATCACTAACTATACATTTATCGCCTATAAAACTTTACAGTAACGTGGAACGGTTATTTGGGAACGTGAACTGGGAAACGTAAATAATTAAATGTAAACGGCGAAGCTCATAAACGGTTCCGGGGAAGATTGAAATAAACATTTCGTATATTCTCCAATATTCTCCAATTCGACTCAACGCAAGCTTATACGATTCAAAGCGAAATATAAATATAAAGCGAAATAAAATGTAAAGCGAAATATAAATATAAAGCGAAATAAAATATAAAGCTAAATATAAATATTAATATAAAACGAAATAAAATATAAAGCTAAATATAAATATTAATATAAAACGAAATAAAATATAAAGCGAAATAAAATATAAATCGAAATATAAATATAAATAATTATGTAGATTATAATTATATGAAGTAGTTAACCGAAGAATGTCGTTTGAAATATGATTAATTTAGTAACAGTTTTTAATCATTATTATTAGTGACATCATTATTATCTCAATTTAATGAGAGCTAGAAACTTAAAAAGCACTTAAAGTAATACTTATAATTTTTACATAAATATCGTGTCTTGCTCAGTAAAAGAATTGCTTCATTATGAGAGTAATGGAAAACACATGCGCACACATTTTAATCGAGAGTCGAGTGGTTGCAAAAGCGACTGCCGATCGGGAGGTCCTGGATTCAAATCCAGGGTCGGGTATATTGGATTTTTCTAATGTAGAATTTCTAGTAGTGACTCGGAGTCTGGATGTGTGCCAGGTGTATGGCAACAGGCTCACCATTGTGAGACTCCACGTAACTTGTGAAACGTAGGCGTGTACTACACTCCTATGCTCACCCCTTCGGGGATTACAGGCGTGATGTTACGTTACGTTAGATACAATTAAATTTTGTAGAAGAATATTATGTGGAATGGAAATTTTTATTTTCTCTTATTGAAAACAGAGAATAGAAGAAAGAAACAGACTTGAATCCGAAGAGTGAAAATAAAGGCAAAAATAGGATTCTACTGGCCAACCCCTATTAAAGGATCAACACGCCCCTAGCCAGGTGTAGATAATAAAATATCACTGTAATACTCGAATTTGTATCTTCGTAATGGATTCTATCTGATAATGAATTATCCAAGGATAATGAAACGGCTCAATTGAAGTTTCGCGTTCTCAGATACTCAGGTTCAGTTCGCAGACTCCAGATATGAACCTATGGAAAAGTCCCTATTTGGTCATATTTAACTTAATGTGACCTTTTTAACCGATTTACTTAATAATAATTGAAAATCTCTTATAGACTTGAACAAAGCACGCACTTTGAAAGCGCCAATCCTGGAATACCAGCATTGAAGCCTCCAACATGTCTGTCTGGTCAGTTTTATTTTCTGGTTTCTCTATTTTATTTTCTTTCGTTACGACTCGGCCCGACTTACGCTCGAAAATACTACATAACGACATTGGATTCACACGAACATTCCAGATTTCGATAAGAATGGCGGGAAAAATACGACACCATTTATTTAATAAAGACATGATTTTCAACATTAGCCCGCGGAAGCGCCATTTCCACTTGTGACATACTTATCCCAAATGAATGATGTAAAAAAAGAAAGAAAGAAACAAAACTTTTTATTCACGATACGCATAAATACAAAATATATAAGCTCTAAAACATACGAGTACGGAAACAGCAAATAGAACAACTGCGGGCCGCAAACATTACGAAATGGAATCTACTCAGCATTTTGCTGGAAGCCCAAGAACAACCAGCGCTTATCACTGGACCGTCACTGG
This sequence comes from Croniades pieria auraria, assembly GCA_018248815.1. Lineage (NCBI taxonomy): Eukaryota > Metazoa > Arthropoda > Insecta > Lepidoptera > Hesperiidae > Croniades > Croniades pieria. The sequence continues at coordinate 7,265 of DWJK01006517.1, read as the reverse complement.
AGGTCAGTAAAGATAACTACCAATTCTATAAATAACGCAAAGGTCTTAACAAACTTTAACCAGTAACAAAGTTGTTGACGATTTTAGCAATGCTGGAAGTTTTTCCAACGCTTATTTTCTGAATTATTATGGATAGAGAAGCGCTAAGAATGATGAATGCCTACAATAAATATATAAATATGACTATTTAGTTATTACTCAATAATACAATTATTCGTAAAATATTTTTGGGCGTACTTAGCCGTTTGTCAACTTTTTTTCTTTCACATACTTTACCAATTCATTACCCAGTATTCACAGCATTAGCATCATCATCAGCCCTTTTACCGTTCCACCGTTGAATAGTCTTCTCTCAGCAAGAGAAGAGAGTAGTCGTCTGTATTGCAATGAATAAGAATTGCATTAATGTTATTGTTCCCGCAAGCTCTGCGGAAAACTAGGTGCCGCACTAACTACAGTGTAAAGTAACGAAGGCTTTCATTAGCGAAAGCACTGTATCGCTTCCGGTGCACGATACTGCCATTGTGGTAAGCCTATTGTTACTTTTTATGTAACGGTCCAAATTGCTTATTTTCCACGGTTCGGTTTTTTCGATGTCGTACTTTTTCTTAAAAAATAAAAATAATAATCGACCCATTTGTCATTCCACTGTTGGAATATGGGTCTCCTCTGATAATGAGAGGGTTAAGGCCGAAGTCCGCCACGCTGGTCAAGTGCGGGTGTTGTGTTTTCTTATATGTTATGAAGTAAATAAATAAATAGTAAACGAGTAGATTTAAACGCATTTCACTACTGCCTCGTTGGTCGAGTGTTTATCAGCTCGACTACAATATGAGTGGTCCTGGGTTCGATTCCCGGATCGTGTACTATTGGATAACCTATAAGGAATAGGTTGACACTTCTGAACATCGTTGCATTTGTCTGTGGACACGTGAAGCCAATTTTAATATAATCAAACCATAAATAAACATGGTAATTATATATGATTAAAAATGTACCGACTTAACTCACGTACGTTTTTCGGGATGGCCCGACTAATAGCGGCGGGAGCTCATGAGGAAGGACTTCGTACAGGCACGAAACTAGTCGGGCCATCCCGAAAAACGTACGTGAGTTAAGCCGGTACATATTTAATCATGTGTATATATACTCACGAACCATTTAATAGTAAATTAGAAAGTTTATTAACACAAAATCATAATAACTATGGAAACAAGTTATACAAGAGTCCCAAATAAAATGTACTGATTGTATTTGGACAAAGTAGTGTATTTGCCAGATAGTCACTCAAAAATTTTATACCTTGAGTATAACGCTTTCAGTCTTGAGCTCGCATAAAACCCTTGAAATTTGCATAGAACGCAACTCAAAATGGAAGTACATAGCTTTATCGCCGTATTATGTAACAAGTAAAAGAGATGTCAGACGCGCTAAATATAATTTTTGAATAACAGTCCTCTTGGGAAATTTACTCGTGTCTCGGTATTCCGTATGTCGTCTATCTGCCTCCTCTCAGCCTTAACCGTTAATCGTTTGAACAGAAAACGTGAGAAGTATTCCTAGCTTGGCAGTTAGAAAGCAACATAGCTGCCAAGAAATTAAACTTGTTGTGATTTAAAATATAACGATAAGATTCACTAATTTTTATTATAAATCTCACTCTTTGTGGGCTTGAATCGTCAATTGAAAATCTTTAGTTTGTAAAATAGGATGCGTTTTAGATGCACTTTTCTTATCGTTAAATTTTTTTTATGCTTATTAAGTCACAATTGTCACAAAATATTCAAATGTTTTTGATGATTGGTTTACATTTCGTGAGTCTGTTTCCAAACTATTAATTTACACTAAAAATATCTTTTTCTGTTGCGTTATTACATCAACGCCAATCAATGGGTTCAATTGGATTTAGTTTGGAGAAAGCATGAACGGAAAAGACAGAAAGTAAACAAAGTGAAGTTTTAAATCAAGCCTAAGAGAATAATTAGGTATATTATTATTAGGGTTAGTCTGAGAACTTCCATAATTTCCACCGAGAACTCGGAACACCACTCGGAACACCGAGGACAACACTGGTAGTGATGGCACGGCTATTAACTGGTATTTGGATGGATAGCAGTCTTTGTTGATTGAGAGTTACAGGTGAATCGAAATAGGTTTGGGCGGTAAATTTTTCTACCATGCGACTTCGCATCTCGAGAGTACTCGTCTATATGGCGCTGTAAATACTTCAAAGAAAATATCATTTCACAATTTGTTGTGATCTTCACGTACTTCGTGCATTTGATGTTGCTTTATAAATTTCTTTTACGCTGAACTCGTCAAATGTAATCGACCGTCACGCTGCTGTCGACTGGGCGCTCAAACACAAACAGTCGTTTGTCGCACGTTTTCAATTTCTCTGCGCTGTTTGACAAATATTCAATATAAATGCATTCCATTTGCAACACGTTCGTCATTTCATCTCCATACATAGGAAACGAAATAATTTTAAACCTTAAATGTAACGGACCGTCACGTTACTGTAGGCTTAGTGCTCGAATGCAAACAGTTATCGGGGGCACGTTTTTAATTTCTTTGAGCTATATGGCAAATATTTCACACAGCTGCACTTCATCTGTACTGTTTATGCAATTTCCGTATGACATACATATGTATGTATATGTCCGTAGATCGACACAAAAAAATTCGTTTGAATACCTATAATTTTCTATTAGCTACATTTTCATATATCCTTCGAGAGAATGATATGATTCATTAGGGATCGTGGGTTCGATTTCCATCCATTATAAATATTTGTGTCATGAGTACACGTATTATTTCTTTCTTGTGTAAATAAATGGACTGCCTCGTTGGTCGTGCGGGGGCAAACGCAACTGCCGATCGAGAGGTCCTGGCTTGGACTGCCGGGTTTCGTACTATAGGAGATGTTTAACTTAAATTTTCTGGTAAAAATTTCTAATCTGGGCTCGGAGTCAGAATCTGTACAAGATGCATAGCAATTGGCGCACCAACTAATTCATAGTGGAACGTAAATGTAACTGGCGAAGCGTTGGAGTGTACTACACTCCTCTGTCTAACTCTTTGAGGATTATAAGCGTGATGTTACGTGTTTTATATTGCGTTCTACAATATTATATATAGGTATATATAGGTAACTAGAGGTATATATGTATAGTAAAAATAATTATTAATCACACCCATCCACAGCCACATATTTTATAGCATCCTCTAACTTGGCCGTCGAGTAATGACAAATTTTTTTGCTAACATACAAAATAAAACCAATTCGTAGCTTCGGTAAAAAATATTGGTGGTTTCCATATATTTTATCTATTCCAAGAATCTGTTTCCAGCCGTGGCGATTACTAGAAAATTGATTCAGTGTTGCCGTTTCCATAGAAGAGTACAATATCCTATGCGCTCCGAGTGATTCGATATCTGGCCGCGCGCACCCTCTCATAAGTAATTCTGTAGACGTTATGCTATGGTAGGGAGCGTCATCAAATTTGTTCCCCCATTTCGCGCGATACAAATTAAAAGCCATCTAGGTACCCTAATTTAATTTAAATACAACTTCTGTAATAACGATAATCATAGACAACAAGAAAATACTGCATGCATATGCGTTGAGTTAAAAATGTTATTCCATGCGGTTAACAACTCATGGTGATTTAGCGTTCCGTGCCCATTTTTCTTTCATTGCATTTATTGAACTCGGTCAGATTTCGAAAAATATTTAGTTTGTATCTAATACGTTACAAAACTCATTGAAGTGGTATAAAACTACAAAATACTTAAGTCATATGTACATATATAATTTTTTCCTAACCCAATATTTACTTTGTTAGGTGACAAGTTTTTTAATGTTTTCTTGAATATTTATGATAAGATCATTCTCGTAGGTCTAAGGGGCTACATAGTGCGACTACTGACAGAGTGGACCTGGGTTCGATCCCTAGATCGGCTATCACAGCGATTTCTAACTTGAAATTCTGAGTAGCACCTTGGAGTACAATGTTTCTTGACATATATGTATATAAGTCCGTTATGGACAATATAATGTATCGTTTTACCCCAGTGTAAATAGGGAATGTGTTCCATTCCCTAGTAACTTTTAGTTTGACCGTAAAAGCTTTTTTACTGTAAAGCAACTTTTTCACGGTAGCGTGGCGCGTTTTACTCTGTGTCAACGTAGTCTGTAGTGATTGAAAAGTCTATAAACTGATTCGTCGCCGGCCGCGGGCTATGGACGAAAAGTTAATTGCACTCGAGTAGGTATCATAGAATAGACGGTCCTCGGTCATTGAATCGCCTGTACGCGTATCTGTGATATAGATTAAGTACTTTGGGGATAGCAGACGAACATACGAAGATTAAAAAAAGAAAAAAAAAAAAAAATTCCGTCCACAATAAATATTTGTGTGTTGACCGTAAAGTTGAACAGCAAAATTTTAATTTGCAAAGCATTTTACTCGTAAATGGCCTTCATATAAAATCCGGTGCTTTCGTAGGTGCTCGGGAAACCGCCATCTCTATTTGGCAAGGCTCATACATTTTAAGGATGCATATCTACTATTGTCAATCTTATTGCCTCATATAAAAATTTGTATAATTTCTGCTTTTCACTTTTAGTTTCAGGCAATTACAGTAACAGTGGACCGTCAGTCTCTTTAATTTTCTAATGTTTTAGTAAGACAGCCATTAAAGTGTCATGTTTTATTTGGGATTTGGATAAGAGGTAGTTACAATGCTTCCTTCCACTCAGTTCCTTAACTATTATTGCGTTTTCGTAAGTCTACTCTACTTATGAAAACATGTAAAATTAAATACCCTATCCAATGGACTAACATCTTCGATTTACAAACAAATCAATTACTGTTATGTTTGCAGAAAACACACCATACGCCGCAGACCAGCTACGACTCGTCACAAAAACCGAAATATTTACTTATGAAACTGCCAAACTTCATCTGCACCCAATACAAGTCTTATTACCAAGCTATAAAGTTCACTTTAGAACATTTTTACTGTAAATTATAAGTCGTAGTTGTGACTGAAGACCCGAATTTAGAAGCCAGGCACAAACCGCTTCCAGAGATAGAATCTTTTTGTTTTATTTGAGAATAAATGTTTGTTCCGTCCAATTGTTTCTAGCGGGTTTTAAAACGGTTTACCAGCATCTGAATAGAATTTCTATTGTCGAACACCGGATTGCGTAGGGTTTGGAATGATCAGCTGCCGGACCTGCAAGAGCTGCAGGAGCTGAAGTTATTTCGATTTGAAATGTTGCTACACTTAACGTCGAAGTTAGAGTACATGTTAATGAAGAAGTAAATAACTGACACTAATAATAGTTAAAATTTCATGTCCACGTTTGAACTAGAGTACGTTATATTTTAAACAAACATATAACTACTTATGTATAGATAACTACACAACTAAAAATAGACACGCATAAAAGGATGCTAAACAAATAATTCAGTCAAATAAATATTAGACACGCACACAAGGATGCTAAATAAATAATTCAGTCAAATAAAAATTAGACACGCACACAAGGATGCTAAATACATAATTCGGTCCAACTTTAAATCAAATAATTGTTTTCTGATGCATTCATTCACGTTTAAGAATTGTTGTATTCTTTTTTTAAAAAGAATTTTCTAGTATTTTTTAACATCTCTATTACGCAAAAAATGTTGAAACCATTTTTAAATCGCGATCAATATTTAATCTGATCTGTTTGATGTCATCAAGCATAATGGTAACACTTAACCAATTAATGTTATAGACACAAAGGAGACCAAAGTTAGAGGATAAACTTGTCCTTGTTCCAATTAAATAGATTACTCGAGACATGTTAAGGGATTTATCTTATTGAGGCCAAACTAAACATTTGTGTAGATTTCGTCTTTATTTTCGATACTTCTTAGAGCTTAGAGCTTAAATAAAAAAAATAATAATCCACCCATTTGTCATTCCACTGTTGGAATATGGGTCTCCTCTCGTATTGAGAGGGTTAAGGCCATTAGTCTGCCAGGCTGGTCAAGTGCGGGTTCGCAGACTTCCCACACCTTAGAATTTTTTTGTTATAAATTCTAACATGTGCAGGTTTCCTCACGATGTTTTCCTTCACCATCCTTCAAGTGATATTTAAATTCAAAACACACTTTTGTAAAGAGGTACCCGCCATGGATTTGAACGCGGCACCCGCGGAGTGAGAGGCTGAATTCTTAACCACTAGGCTATCACTGCTTGCGTCATCTTAGAGCGTATTTTACCTATTATTGTGTAGATATAGTATTCCCAAAAGTATTTCAATATAATTGACCGGAGATATGCAAGATTATTCTAACAAAACAGTTACGATTCATTACTCAACAATCTTATCTTAATAGACTCTGTATCACAGATGTATCTTGTCTAACCGAATTAGACGAACCCACGTCTTGAGAGCTGTAAGTGAAGTGCGGTTTGTCAGGAATACAATTAGCTGTTGTCTACCGTATTAAATAGTATTTCCCGGGATCCGACTGAAGTAAATCGAAATCATATTCTTATATTTATTACCGATAAACCTTCAGACATGAGATAAAGATGCTACACTTGTAGATAGAATAAAAATTGAGTGACCTTTATAAGAACCGTTGATTAGGCTCACTCCTTATTCCATGACGGAACGTGTTACATATCGTATGCTATATCGTGTGAGTGCGCTACATTCTTCTGTATACCCCTTCGGAGCGATACAGGGGTTATGTTATGTAAAAATATCCGTGTCAACGAGTAGAAATTGTGCGTTTATTTCGGCTGGACAAATTATGGTGAACACATACTCGTATTTCATAAACTGCAAAACTAGCTTTGCAGCGAACACTGTTTCACGAGAACGGATTACGTTCATGTAAACATCAGAGCCCGGTAATCTTTGTTAGTGAAAACTTTCTCTATTGAAGCACTTCCTGTTGTCTCGTTCATTCAGGAATTATGGGCATTAATTTTATTATTGTCAGGGATTTAATTCTAAAATGTAGTAGTATTATTTTTACATGAAATTATATTTGACAGTTGTAAAAGTACTTGGATTTTATTTTCAAACAGTTAATAGATACTGCACACTGATATTGGAACTAAGAATTTGATTAACATTGATAATACAAAAAAAAAAAAAAAATTTCTAAGGTGTGGGAAGTCCCCAACCCGCACTTGGCCAGCGTGGCGGACTACGGCCTTAACCCTCTCAATATGAGAGGAGACCCATATTC
>DWJK01006516.1:0-10421 GCA_018248815.1 Croniades pieria auraria | reverse complement strand
GTGCATGTTCCGAAAAATTACTTACATTACTTACACGATTTTTTTTTACCGTTAAGTATGTAACTTATTTATGAGTAAAATTTTTGCATTGCTTGATAAACGTTGAAATATGATAATAAAATTTATGGCATTATTGAAATACCATTTTCCTTGTGAATATGATTTTATTTGTTATTGTGAACTCTCGATAACACTATATCACACATGTCTATCAGCTTCTCACATCCTGTGATTCATAGAAATATTTTGTATTGCGTAGTACATCTCTTCTAACAAACGTGGTTTTATACAATATGTAAAACCGTAAACTTCATAAGCGGCCTGCGCTAGCGGAGATGAAGGTATAAGTTTGTCAAGTCGGGGACCAGACGTTTTGCCACAAGAACTCAAGGTTCTGTTATTAGAGCAGCTGCACAATCCATTTCCACCAAGAACAAGTATTTGTGTGACGTGATATAGCGCTTCCCATCATCAGTTTTACTCTTCTGTTAGATGTAGGACTTCCTAGGCGATGATTCATGTTCACTGTTATTGGAGGTCTTTGTCCATAATCCTCACTCTGGTTATGCGGGGTAGGGCCATTTAGGAGAACCTAGTTATCCTTCGCTACACTGCAAATAAATGGTTGCCAGATCCCCGTTACATAGCAGTTTACACCACTTACACTTAAACCACTTAGACTTAAAATCACGCCTGAGCTCCTAAGTTAGAACTTAGAACCCCTTGCACCCTTACGAGTGTTTGTTCTGTTTTTGAGCGTAAGAAATATCTGTGTAATTACAAATTAGAAATGTATACAGATTAGCTGAAGTGGCAGTAGGCTTGCCTTATCGACAAAAAAACTTAAACTGTTGGAGTAAACTAATTGGAGAATGGAGAACGCAGTGCACCAAACGTAGTGTAGGCCATCATCTAGCTAGTTGAAAATCTGTTGGAGATCTGCGAAAATGCGCAACCAGAAGCAGCATACGGCAAAGCCCAGGACAGGGAGCGACGACAGCGATGGAGTGAGATCGGCTGAAAACGACGATGATGAACATGTAGAATTTAGTGGCCTTAACCCTCTCAATATGAGAGGAGACCCATATTCCAACAGTGGAATAACATTCCACTGGGTCGATTATGATTATTATTATTATTAAGAGGAGAAATATCGATATTTCTTACGGTGTAAAAGCAAGAACAATGTGCTGTAACAATGTAAACCTTTGGAATGGGCTCATTTAAAAGGGCATAGCCACTTACTGATCCGCTGTAATGATGTACACGGAAAACATAACACGAGCAACCTTAATGATTGGCGATATGCGTGATAATACGTGGATTAGGGGCGAACCTTGTCCATTTATCCGTTCTTTTATAGGAGGATTTGCTTCTTTATTCTCTTATTATATCCACTAACTACAACATTATTCCATATTTATACGCCCGTTTCCCATTGGGTGAAGCAAAGGATGCTAGCTGCCCGTGCTTAGCCGGGTCGAATATGTTACGTGTAGTAATTTCTTTTTATCTTAATCATTACGCCGTTAATGTAGACCAGGTAAACAATAAAACAGTAACCTTTTTCTCAAAATAAAAGCTATAACAAAACTCGTCGGCACATTAAAATGTAGTGACGCAATTTAATATACACAAATAACTTTTCTGGAAAATGATTTTGCTAAAAATAAATTTTTAGCCAGAAAACGATTTTATTGAATTAACCAAATTAATATTTTAATAAGTATCGGAGTAACATTTTTTGGGTACAATGACAGTGCTGACGGCTTAAAAGATTCAACTACAGTCGATTACAATAAGGGGACTACGTAACTAATATATACGAGTAAGTATCAAAACAAATACTAAGAATAATTAAATTGCACCTGGAAAAATTAGACTTCTTTTACTGACCTCTTTATCACCCGCTGATAAGCAGTCTCTTCTAGAAATGGAAACTGAGCGGACTAGTTGGTTATCAAAATACATATGTACACGTTGCATCAGAAATACAGTAGGAGTGCAATATGGAGTGAGAAATTTATGTAACTATAATGAAAATACTTGTAGATACGTTACCGTATTAAAATTCTTAATTAAAAAAAATAATAGTGAAAATTCCTAAAACTGAAGCGATTCCATGTTTAACGAATGATTCAAATACAAATCTTGCAAAAACGTATCCGTTACAATTTCTATGAAGCCCTTGGTAATTATCTCAAGGTATTACAAACTTTTGACAACTGTCGCAACACTTTTGATTGACACAGCCTAATTCGCATAATTCAATTTGAGAGAACATTTATTCTACGTTTGTGATTTTCAAATACGTCAATTTCTTGCTGTAATTAGCATTGAGTTATTGAAACTTGTACGAAACTTATTTTTAATTTTCAATATATTATGTAAAAAATGTGGGTGCATGATTAAATGATATTTTTATTTACAAATCTTGCAAAAAAGTCACAAATACAAAAGCAATTAACGGTTTTTTCAATCAATTTAAATGTCAAGGTAAGAGATGAAGATGAGAAGTTTTACGAACGTATTTTACTGCAAAGAAAAATAGCAGTTTCTTTTAAAACTGTGGTTAACATTTTACCTGCATTTAAATTCAGGTAGGTCTTATGAATGTATTGTTTATTGAACAAATTTACTTATTCGTAAATAATTGCCATATAAACATTTGCAGGCGATAAAATTAATTTATTAAAACAACATATTTGTTTACAATTGAATACTATATTATCTGTTTTGCTTCCTATAGTTCTCTGTAAAGGTATCTACAACCTCAACCGTAAATATCAAATTGGAAATAAAAATAGCGTTAAGCAATTTCGCGATGTGTTTAACGAGACGTATCAAACACATTTCGTTTATCATTATAATTCAAGCTCATGCAGTTAGCAAAGCGTGAGTGAAATTGTAACAATATTTGCAAATGGGAATGACTACATCATTTGTTACATCATCAGACACGTGAAGGTGTGAGGTGAAAATAAAATTAATATCTTCATGCCAAGATTCATTAGTACACATCACGGTAATTATTCTAACATATTAGGTCGATTTATCTCCCGAAGGCCAAAGGGTAAGTTCTTTTGGCACGACTTAGTTGAGGTGGTTTTGTTCAGAATCAGTCCCGAATGTAGGCAATGAATTTCCTAACGTCTCCGCAGTGTGTGCTTTTAATGGCTTTCTATGTATTTTATGTGTTCATTTAAAGTTTAAAGTATGATTTACTTATATAATTTCTACGATTTGGGAAAAGCTTCTTTCTGTTTTAATAAATTAATATTAAAGTTTATCTGTACGCTTTCAGGCTGCAGGCAGATGCTGGATGCGACAAGCCGAGGACAGGGCGCCATGGCGCTCATTGGGACAAGCCTATGTCCAGCAGCGCACTGAAATAGGCTGATGATGATGATGATGTACGCTGTCTAATTCGTTTCATCAATTGATAAGTGACACAATGCAACTATTAGGTATTATATTTTAATATTTCCTACGTCAGTGTTTGGACGCGATCACGCATAAGATATACGATTTTTATTAGAAAATCTTATATTTAGAATGTTATTGGTCTCCTTAGGGAGCAAAAGCTTTTAAGGTAGTTTAAAAACTTCAAATACGTGAGTTACCCTTGCCTATGGTATAACATCAGGAGGGCTAATTTATTGATAGGTACGGAGAGAGACCGTGTTCAAGCGTCAGTTAACATGATGTGGTGGTACGGTCTTTCGCATTCAGAAGTCTAAATAGATAAGCAAATTGTTTCCGGAAAATTGGAAATATATTCATGTAGCCTTTTGCTGCGTGGTAGGTCGAGCGAGCATTTTATTTTATTGTGCGGGTGAATTGTAACAACTTGTCCGGCCGCAGGGACTCCGGGCCTGATTTCTTATTCTTTTAAGACGAATTTCGAGAGCTGAATACATCGACGTTTTCGATTTTTAACAATCGAAAATGTGTGTTCGGTTTTCAGTTGAACAAAAAATTTGCTACTGTAGAATTCTTTGAAAGTTATATTTGCATCTGTAAATTTCCTTATATTTTCTATGCAGTTCATACTTATATTTTATATCGATATGTTGCTATTGTTGTACTGTATTATTTTTTAACAAGAACATTTTTATATATACATATTACGCATTTCACCACATCGCCTTTTTGTACAGACTGTTGCTGGGCTACCTTGGCACTTTAGTACAAGATCCATTTTAATTGGCGTCAATTTAAAACTATTTAACTAACAGCCTGGTAAAAACAAATTTAACTTTGAAAAATGTATATTAGCGATACAGTTTGCGTAGGACTTGTAAATAATTCCTCTGAGAGTAAAGCTTACAACGGCACACGTTTTAAGCATAGCATGTATATTAGACATGTGACTTGATTTTAAATTCGAAGAAAGAGATTCTTAAGATGAAATGGCTGTGGCTTATTTTCCGTCTAGGCGGTCTAACGGGTGCCAGGCGGCTACAGTACAATTTTGTTAGCTATTAAGCAATATTTAGGTTCGACGAGATAATATACACTAGAGATAGAATAGATATATAAGCACTATAATTACTGTTTGTAATTATATAAGTTAATAAGATTTAACCACTGTAATTACTGTTCGTAATTATAGTGGTTATATCGCAGTTTCACAAGTTAGTGAGTATTTCTACATTCGCTACCTGCACTTTCTTCTAAATTCACTATTTTTGGACAATGGAGATAATTCAGTAAACATCGCAGAAAACATTTAGTAACTCAATGAACGTAAATACATCTTGATTACATGCTAATTATGGAATAACATTACTGATTAAATATGAGATAATTCATTTTGGTTTTTAAAATAACTAGATACCATTAAAATTTACGATATTTTTCCATTGCTCTATCAGGTACGTTATATCAATTATGTAACTTTTTGATATTGCCTTCTTTATTGAGCCAACATTTTCAATTAAAATGAAATAATCTTGTTTAAAATATATGGAATACAAAACTGTAGTACTTTAATAATAATAAAAAAATAATAATCGACCCATTAACATTCCACTGTTGGAATATGGGTCTCCTTTGATATTGAGAGGGTTGAGGCTGTAGTCCGCCACGCTGGCCAAACGCGGGTAGACGGGGACTTCACACACCTTAGAATTTTTTTTTTATAAATTCTAAGGTGTGCAGATTTCGTCACGATGTTTTCCTTCATCGTTAGCAAGTGAAATTTATAATTAATGTTTAACTTTAATTGAATGTTGCAGTAGCCCACAGTGTAAAGCTATCCTTAAGATAGTAGCGTCTCTGCTCCCACACGGGGGATTAGCCACGGAATAACTATTTCATAAGCGTGGGGTATGTCAAGAACATCTGCCGGCACACGCTAATCACACGAGGAACACTTCTGTCAACTTCCGACATAATGTATAGCAACTGTAACTTCGGCATTATTGATCCATTTCGGTCTAAGTCGTTATCCTATGGTATTCATAACGTAAAGGTAAATGAATTTTACGTATCATATGAGACTGAAAAAACTAATTTGATAATAAAAAACATTTATTTCATATTTTTCTCAAGCATAAACTATTTTATATTTATACACATGAGGTCGCGACCTCGCTGCAAGCGGCAGGAGCCCGTGAGGAAGCACCTCGTCCAGGTCCGAAACTAGTCGGGCCATCTCGAATAACGCACGTGAGTTAAGCCGGTACATTTTTAATCAAGCATTAACTATTTTAAAAGTTCTGTTCGTTATGTAGTTAGATAGATAACAATTGCCTGCTATACAGTATACCTATATACGAGTATGTACATACCTATATTATGCCATGTTTCTGAAATCTTCGAGAAAGTTCTAAAGTTAATTCTGAAAGCGGCCAGACATGTTAAAGATGTTTTATTACGCGTCAACAAAAATTATAAAAAGTAGCTATGGTTTACATAAAGTAATTTAAGATATGATATTACTGCGTCGTTGGTCGAGCGGTTGCAAGCGCGACTGACGGTCGGGAGGTCCTGGGTTTAAATCCCGGGTCGAGTGATATTGGAACTTTCTAATTTAGAATTTCTAGTAGTGACTCGGAGTCTGGATCTGTGCCCGGTGTATGACAATAGGCTCGCCACCTATTTCATGGGATTAACCATAACTGAAACGTAAGAGTGTACTATACTCCTCATCCTACCTCTTCGGGGATTACAGGTGTGATGTTACGTTTTTATTTTAAGATATCTTTAAGGTGTAGTAATCGTGATGTTGCAGAGACATGAGTAAATCAGCCATTCTAGAAACAAGATTGTTTCCGGTTCCGAAAAAAGTACCTAATGTAAAAGTGCTGAATTAAGCCCTTATTTTGAATATAATATAGGTATTATAATTTTTGTTATAAGTCGAAATAACGAGATTGTTTTTCTTTATTTTTTTTACTACAAACACATTTTTTTAAATTTCATTTTACGATATTACTTACAATCTTCTATTGTTTCTGGTAAAAACATATGTTTCTAGGTTTCTAAGCGGCCTAAACAGCGAGAAAAGCAAATATTTAAATACTACAATAAAAGTAATGAGTTCCAGTTAAAAAAACACATGTACTCTTTTTTTATTTACATATAGCTACGAAAAACTAATAATGTTTCGGTGCTCTCTGCTTACTCTATAAGGAACCTGGCTTGACGATATAATAACAATACTCCAAGGTGATAATTAATGTTCACATCGCCACCAAATAATTGTTTCTGTGTTATATTGCGTTCATAATGAAGCAGTCTTGACGTTTGCACCCCCAGGTGGTTAATTGTCTAGCCAATGACTTACCCATAAGGGTGCTTATGGACGAGGCCGCATCTGCGGCCTGTCACTAATTAATGAACCAGGCTTCCAGTAAATATATACTAAGTTTAGAGGATCACAAAGAACTATCATTATTTAGTTTTATGTATGTGTATTAGAAGTCACCAGTGATTTTCCAAAAATGATCGAGAAACTTGATAATTTGTATATATATAATAATAAAAAAATCAACCCATTTGTCATTCTACTGTTGGTATATGGGTCTCCTCTCACATTGAGAGAGTTAAGGCCTTAGAATTTTTTTTTTATAAATTCTAAGTTGTACAGGTTTCTTTACGATGTTTTCCTTCACCGTTAGCAAGTGATATATAAACTTAAAAAGCACTTTTGTAAAGAGGCGTGCCATGGATTTGAAACCAGCACCCCCGGAGCGAGAGGCTGAATTCTTAACCACTAGGCTATCACTGCTTCGTGATAATTTGTATAATTTAGGTTTAATACTAGATATTGTTTAGAATGAAGTAAATATATATAAGTCTATGTAATTTTGAACCTCTAAATTAAAAAGCAATGACTTTTACTTAAATCCCATCTATGTTATAAACGAAATGGTTTATAATGAATTTGATAATGAAATTTTCTTCACTTCGTACCGCGGGTGTGTTTTACTAAGACGAATCGCAAACAATTACAGAGCTTGTAAACTCTCCGTTTTAAATACTCTAGACAAAAATGTTAATAGAATTGTTACAGTATAAGTTTGTTATGTTTACTGAAATGTAGCAACAATGTTTCACATTTCGAGATAATAATTCAGTTTTTATATGTTTTCCCGTATGCGGTGGTTTTGACACAATAGAATGGCTTCTGACGTGTGAACATCTGCAGGTTGTCATAACATAATTAATGTGTTCCCTCACTTCCCCATAGCACTGACTGATTTGATTAGTTACTGCCATTTACGAAATTGTTACTGCTGATGGCTTATTCATTTATAATATCTTACATCTGCACGAAATAACAGATTGACGCGCATTTAATTAAGACAAAACTCCGCGAATGCTACGGATAAGTTAGGTTCAAGTAAACGGTCTAAAGTAATGCAAGGGATTTTGTATGGAAGGTATTTTGAAATGTAACTTTAAACAAAACGTTTTCACTACCATTTAGTATAATTTTCTTATTATTGATATTTGAGAAACGTCATACATAGATATATACTGTGTCTATTTTGTCACAATAACAAATGTCAATGATAAAACCAAATCAATTACCAGAAATCATTTAGGCCTAAATTAAAGTACAGTCATAAATTTGTATTAATTTATTTTAGCTACATAAAAGTAATCCCTTTAGTATTTACTTTGCCAGTTATTCATACACTATATTTATACCAGTCAATTCAACGGTAGAGTTCAACAACTCAATTGTTTGTGAGTTCTTTCTACTGTAAGCCGTGATGACGTTATTTTATTCCGGAAAAGGCTAACGGTACTGTTCTGCTGGCGTCTATAGTGCTCCTACTCCTTAGGGGACGGTATCCAATTTTACACTAGCAATGGCAGTTTCGGGTATTCGATGACAGTTAGTGTTGGTGAAGAGAGAATTTTACAATACATTGCAAGACTTTTATCTGCAGGTTATTGGTTTTGTCATATATTGGTCATATAATGATTTGGCAAGTTTATTGGCACATATAATTACATTTATTGGCACACATAAAAAAAAAAATCTATTTAAATCGTTATAGCTTCTTAACTTACAAATTAACATATAAATTACAAACAAAAGTCCATGAAACTAGCTGTTTTTATAATTTAAAAAATATTTGAACCAGTCTTTCCATTCCACGTCAATTGGGGGTCTGCATGGTATGCCGTATGCGCGCTAAACGGGCTATTTCGAAAGATTCGTGAGTTCAATTTATGCATAATTTAATCATTACAGATACGCACGAAACATTTAATAATAAAACCTTGAGAATTAACATCTACTTAATTAAAATGTTATCTTACCATGATCGTAAATATAAGATGATTTTGAGAATTTATATAGAATACATTTTTTTTTCTAGATTCATTTAGTAATAGGTATTTAAGTTGGATCCATCATCATCATCGCATTAGCCTTTACCGTTCCACTGCTGGATACGGCCTTTCCTAAGTTGGATACGACAAGCTATTTTCCAGATAGTGAGTATTGAAGAGTGAAGACTCGTGAAAAATAGTTAAAAATAAATATAATTTTCTTTTTTAATAACTTCACATTTACCTTTGACCAGTAACATTTAAATCTGCCTGTTCTAAACATATAATCCTAAAAAAATTTCTTCTAAATGCTTTTCAGGATCCTTTGACCTGCGACATCGGTTCATGTTATTGTAATGAGTCTCGCCAAGTTTTAATACAATGCATCGAACTTAATAAAGGGTACGATTTCGCGAAGGATAGACTCAAGGAAGTCGACGATTTGCATAAAACAATTGAAAATTTTATTGCAAATTCTCATAAAAAGCATTTGCATTGCGACGTATGAATTATGAATGTTAAGAAATTGGATCTTTTTATGTATTAAAGTTGTTTCATATTCATTCACCGTAACACGTTATGACACCTTTGAGTATATACGTTAAAAATCGTTTAAGGAAGACAGACATATGTTGTATTGCATGACTGTTCCATAATTTTGCTGTTAGTCGAATTTACATATAAAATACATAGTTATAATATTTAGTTCCAGTTCAGGGAATTTAGATTTACTGATTTGGGCAAGTATGGTCTCATAGCAAAGCGATTCCGGGTTTACGAAATCTACATACACAAGGAATTCTAGAAATGTGTTGCAATACAATAGATGTTTGTTTTGTAACGTTTTTTTGTTTATTATATCTATTATCAAATAAATTTCTTGAAACAAAGTTATTTTTACCTTTTTACGTAAAACGTAACTTCTTATATAAATTGCTGCTGGAAATTGAATAATTTTAGTGAAATAAACCAACGAAACTTGTACCGTTCCGTTTTTCCTAATTATTGAGCGTATATATTTTTAAAATGAATAATTTCGTATTAATCCACTATGAAAAATACGATGGAAGTGGTTCGAAATATTACTATCAAAGAAGATCTGCCTTTATATCACTAAGTAAAGATTACTTACAGAATGGTTATTTTACGTAGCTCGGAGACTAGTTCTAAAAATATTTGCATATATTTTTCTCATTGAAAACTGTACCTCAATATGAATCTTAGGGATGGAAAATTTTTCTTATCATACAAGTGTAATATATTTATTTATATTCACTTATTATATAACATAGATTGTTTTATGCATATTTACTATATAACTTTTTCCATATTTTAAGTATCATATGTATATAAGATTCATGTATCTATGTCAATGGATATTAAAAATGAATTAAAAGCAGAGTGACAAAAAAACACTTAATGTTTTACCAAGTACATACAAACCTGAAATGTTGTATTTCATGTATACGGATCTGAGTACACGGAGCTTCTTTTAAATTTTTATAAAATAGGGAAAAAACGATATACTGTTACGACCAGAGAGAATCAATCTCGGCGGCTCTAAACAAAGATGTCTCCCAGACTGTTTACTTACTGTGCCCCACGTTTACAACAGATGTTTGTAT
>DWJK01006515.1:0-10422 GCA_018248815.1 Croniades pieria auraria | reverse complement strand
AACACAATGAACAATCGTATAAAAATGACAGATTCCAAATTCAAAAGTAATATTTTGTTTATTTTTAATTATAACAGCATTTATGGCTGGACTAAGTACATATTTTTTGTAAAGCGAGATATAGCATGTCGCCATCGCCTGTACTGTTCTGATACTTAGTAGAAACTAATTCGCTTTTGCAATTGTCATATTTACAAAAAGTTGTAGTGTATATAATGCTGGCTATTTATTAAATAAGTAAATATATAAAATATATTTACAGATAAATCTAAAAGCCAAGAGGAAGACGAGGGGTTGTTGACTGGAAAGGTAAACAAGTTTCCTTTACTGCATATCTTCCGTTGGTAAATTAGTTGGCTGTGCGAAAGGTTTGGGTGTGTCTTCAGGTTTGATGTGTTGTATATTAGATTAGGTTAGGTAAGGTTATAGAACAAACTGGTATTACGAGATTTTTTTTCACAAAGCAAAGTATTTATGACTTCCAGGTAGGAACAGTGTTCTACGTAGCTCCAGAACTCCAGGAATCCACCACCAAAGTGATATACAACCAGAAAGTGGACATCTACTCCCTCGGCATAATTCTATTCGAAATGTTCCACGCGCCCTTCGAGACGCGTAGCGAGAGGTGCACGGTGTTGAGCAACCTCAGGGAGAAGAACGTCATCATGCCCAAGGATTTCGTGAGAAGTGATAACTCTAAACAAATTCATGTCATAAGGTTTGTATAAGATTTGTTAATCTCATAGTAAAGTAGGACGTCCTCTATCTAGGTGGAGAGATGATATACGTAAAGTGGGTGGCAGCGGTTGGATACGAAGAGCTCGAGGTCGAGCTCATCGGCATGCTATTGGCGAGGCCTAGGTCTAGCAGTGGACGATGGTGATGATGAATCTCATCGTTGTTTTGTGGGGCTATTTGGTTCCACTGAGTTGTAGGCAGAAAAATCCATAAATTAAGAAATTAGTTGAAATATAATACCTTTGTATCGGCAATACAATACATAGGTATTATATTCCCGGCCTGGCTTCTATTAAGTTCTCGAATGTACTAGAAGGTTCCATCGATCTTTCTACCGAATATACACGAACACTGCAGCTGTTACAGTCAATTAACTATTTAAATTCAAAACTAGTTTCTGTCTATATAACTCCGATATTTTCGGTAAAATCCGTCTAGTTCGGGATCTATTCCGCAGTCTTTACCATAAGCGACGAGAATTGAGGTTGCATTGGATATGAATGAATGCTAGCATTTTGTATTCTGCTTTTAAGGTAGGTAGACATAATAAGACGCCAAGTATTGCGTCTTTGTCAAGGAGAACACTAAGATTATTGGAAATATCATGATAGATATTTGTAATAATCTTAATGTTTCATTTGCAGATCAATCTGCAGAAGGTACATATGCTGTTGTTACGTTTGTTATAAAAAATAAATTTTTGAATAACCTTTTTGTCCTTTGACCCAGGTGGCTATTAGATCACGATGCGAACCTTCGCCCCACCAGCGCGGAGCTCCTGGCCAGCGAGCATGTTCCAAGAGCTGTGCCAGAAGGAGCGCTATCCGGGTTATTAGCCCATACGTTATCAAAGCGAGGCTCGAGGGGCTACCAACGACTGGTGGCTGGCTGCCTCGAGCAGCAGCTGTCCCCGGCTGAGGAGTTCACTTACCACAGCGGCATGAAGCCCAAGCCCATGGAAATGATTGCTACTATACAAGACTGTTTAATTAAGGTACATAGGCTTAACTGGTTTAAATCAGTGGTTCTCATTCTTGGCGCATGATACTTCCCAGTGTTCCTATGAATCACAGTGAGACGAAATCGAGCCAGTAATTGAGTAATATAAAAAAATTCTAACGTGTGCGAAGTCTGTCAACCCGCACTTGGCCGCGACTATGTAGCCTTCATCCTCTCATTACGAGAAGAGACCCGTTCTAACAGTGGAATGATCTATGCGTCGGAATTGATATGCATTTATAAATATCCATGTATTTTGACTGCCTCGTTGGTCGAATGGTTGCAAGCGCGACTGCCGAACGGGAGGACCTGGGTTCAAATCCCGGGTCGGGTCCTATTGGAATTTTCTAATTTAGAATATCTAGTAGTTACTCGGAGTCTGAAATTATGCCCGGTGCATGGCAATGGGCTCACCACCTATTCCATGGGACTTAAACGTAACTGGTGAAACGTGGGAGTGTCCTACACTCCTCTGCCTACCTCTTCGGGGATAACAGGCGTGATGTTGTTTTTTTTTTACATATATTTTTAAATCTTGTATTGTTTTAAGATTTCGTATTGTAAGATGTTGGGGCGACTCGTGAGATATACGTTTGCTGCTTCTGTGATATAAAATAAACTAATACTCATCCGCTAATTTGCTAGTATCTCGTTGTATCAGTCTTTATGAAAATTCTGTTTAGGTTGTCAGTTAAACATTTTACATTTGATTAAATTTTCTATGAAAACTTTATTTTGATCATTTTTTGCGCACTGGGCTATTGGATCTATATTTTACCATTTCTTTTGCACTCAGGTATTCAGAAGCCACGGTGCTACCGAGTTCTCGCCGCCGCTGCTGACACCCAGAGCGTCTCGTTGGGACCAATGTCATAGTGCAGTTAAAGTGATGACGTCATCGGGGTACGTGTGCCATTTGCCGCACGATCTGAGGCTGCCGTTCGCTCGGTGAGGAGTTATTGCAGTTACGAAGGGGAAATTCCAATACACGTTCTGAATGAGATGGCTATATATAATAGATAAATATTCTTATAAATACGTGCATTTTAGATATACAGCGTACTCGGGAACGAAGTACATGCGACGATACGTAGTGGATCGGGTGTACCGGGAAACGGATCGGACCGTCAAGGGGTTCCATCCCCGGGACATGATCGAGTGCGCGTTTGATATCGTCACCCCCACCACGATCGAAGGTAATTTTTTTTATTATCAGACGAGCCAACTGATGGTAAGTGGTCACCGTTCGGTCATCGGTCAATTCCTTGTCGGCTTTAAAGAGAGTTTTCTTTGTTGTTTTTTAATTAACCCTATGTCATCATCATGTGTATACGTCCATCCGTTGTGACTTCTGTTATTAATATGAAACAAACCAGTTTTACATAGAGAACGAATGGAGTAGTAGTGAATGGAGTTACTCATGATATTTCTATTGTTTGTATTGAAGAAACCAGTTTTAACACATATAGAACTAATGTATGAAGTTTCTCATAATTTTTGTATTGTCTCCATTGATAACAGATTCGCTGTGGCCGGACGCAGAGCTGCTGGTGGTAGCCAGTCGCGCGGCGGCCGAGTGTTCGCTCAAAGTGAAGATACAGATCAATCACACGGAGCTATTGAAGACGCTGTTGCTGTCCTGCGGAGTACCGCTCGACAAACATGCCATCATATATCCCGTGTTGGTAGATTTTGATTTAGGTATGTGCTATTCAAAAGCTTAGAAATTGTTACACAACGTTAAAAGTATATTAACCCATTTCCAGTAATAAAGTGAAAAAAAGTCAACAAAGTATTCAAGATCGGGATTGTTGGATAATATTACAGAGAGCGGTGAGATATAAATAATCTTCTTTTGCTATTTAGTGAGCGATGTTTAGGGATTCGGAAACGCAGATAACTCTATGGTAGAATATTTGTGGGTAGCGGAAGGCACACAATGTTTTTTTAAAGAATGTCGCAACCGACCTCGATTAGGTACGTTCGATTAAGTTATATCGGTGACAGAACTCAGGAATAGGATCGTCAATTTTACATAATAAAATTACGGTGCTTATTGTTCGACGTCACCGTAGTATTGTATCAAGTGTCGTAGCGTTCTTTCGTAGCACGTTGAAATAAGTGAGCGGGTGCAGGTCGGCTGACGAGCCTGCAGCTGCAGACGCACCTGACGACGCTGTGCGCGAGCGCGCGCGACGCGCTGCGGCTGGCGCGCCTGGCGCGGCGCCTGGCGGGCGGCGGCGACGTGCCGGCCGCCGCGCTGCACCACACGCGCGCCGTGTGCGCCGCCGCGCGCGCGCTCGGCGCTGAGGTACGCGCACGCACGCACGCACTTTCCTAACGAATCAGAAAGAAAGAAAGAACGAAAATAACTTTATTCGCAAAACAAAGCAGCATATATCTAGGTACAACAATATACAAAGGAAAAATTAGACTCATGAACAAGAAAAAAAAAGAATAGAGCAACAATATAAAATTAAAAAAAAAAAGAGAAACGTAATATAGTTAAAAAAACATTTATAAAATAGAAATAGTTCAGTGGAGAACTGTGCTGCAGTAAGCTACAAACAGGTACCTCACTCAGCATGAGTTGCGATCAGGGAATCACAATGCTGATTATCCTTAATCATTAGCCTAAGTTCCCTGCTGATCATCCAGACTTCCCCTGAGACAAATATTAGTTATATTATACCATTTGTAAGTGTTAGGGTTCGCTTTAGATTGTGCGAAGAGGTCAAAATTGTAACATATTTTTATTGTTATGAATGTTACGTATAAGTATCGGTCAATAGGGATGGGAATATTTGACATTCGGTGCTGCCTGCCGACCGTGAAAGGAGCTTGACGTGAAAGTTAATTATAAAATTCTTAACACAAAAGGAGCTCCACACTTCGAATACTTCGAGGCTCGTTGCACGTTATTCGGTGTAGAGGCTACAGATGACACATTATAGCACGTTACGTCTCGGTTGAGATGCTCTACGAGTTCCGTAATACATTAGATTCCTTCAAGAATTTATCTACTACGATATATATTTTGTAATGAGTCTGACTTTCTGTCTGATAAAAGTTACGTCGTATTTTAACGTCCCGCTTATAGTACCATATGACGTAACGTACAGTGTTCATATCGCACAAAACTCTTAACAACGTCTGCGTCACCAGTGTCCAATAACGGTGGCGCCGTTCCTGGCGTACAACGCGACGCAGCACAGCGGCGTGTTCTGGCAGATGTCGGTGGTGAGGAACGGCGACCAGCGCTCCGTCAAGCACCGCGCGAAGGACGTCATCGCCGCTGGCGGCAGGTCAGTGTGTGTGTGTGTGTTATCAAGCAATGTGAAATTCCGTTCATATATTAACAGTTTTATAGATAAAAGTGTGTCGGAAATAACAATATTTTCCTATATTGTAGTCTATAAAATGAAATACCTTATTCTCGAAATCAGTTCAACAAGAGATATGCGTTCTTCTTCAATGACTTACTAATAGTGTTGGGTCTACATGTTTTAAATATTCCATCACAAATAACGACACCTATAAAACAGGGTTTGGATATCAGTTTACGCGAATATTAAAAAAAAAAATTTTATGTGAAGTATCATGACAATTGTTATTTCAATTATTTTTAAAATATTCTTGTTAAATTAAAAAAACTATATATTTTTAAAGTATTATCTGCTTCATTTCGACTTGTTTCAAACAAAATACAACTGTGCTGTACTTCATCAAATTATCATATTTCGATATTTTTTCTTTTATGAAAACAATCAAAGGACATTAAAATTGTGTGTTTTTAAATGAATGTTTCAGTTCATAAATCATGGAGATAATCATATGTGTTTAATTAACTGGCAGTACTGCAATATCTTTCTTCAGATATGATGGTCTCGTAGAGGAATTTTGGAAAGTGGCTCGAGCGGAAAAGGATCACAGCGCGGAGCTGAAGTGTTCATCGGTCGGCTTCTCGATGTCTTTAGAACGTATGGCGGCCATTTTGAAATCTTCGGACACGAAGTTACCGATAGCCGTTAGAGGGTTGGAGGTGAGACACTTCTTCGTGGTTTTTATTGTTATGTTAGAATTGACATATGGTCATGCTAATGTTTAAATCCTATGCTAACTAATGTAAAATTTGTATCGTGGCTTGTAAAGCCCACAATTCAGACTTTTTAACACCACCTTTCCAATTTCGAATGTACCTTAAATTCAGAAAATTTTATTATAAATTGCAACCGTTCGCAAAAAATTCACTTCGCGTGTGGAAAATTTACCTGCGATCGATATGTGGGAATTTACTTAATTTTTGTTTATCGCGTCACCTAAAATCTAGGTAAGTCTAACACAAGGCGGGTTCGATGGCCAGTAGCTCCTGGCTCTTTAGGAGTAGTAATCGTGAACCGTTTCGGTGCGTGCGGGCAGTCGCCGCTGATCAGCGTGTCGGTGTGGGGCGCGGTGGACGAGTCGCGCGACGGCGCGGCGGCGGCGCGGCGCGCGCAGCTGGCGGGCGTGCTGTGGGCGGCCGGCCACGCCGCGCGCGCCTGGCCCGCCGCCGCCGGCGACGCGCGCGAGCTGGCCGCCGCCGGCGTGCTGCTGCTGCACGACCACGCCGACGTGCTCGTGTGCTGCTGGGAGGGCACCAGGTTACGAATTGTGCTGCTCCGATATCGTTGCGCTAGCTGGGACGTTAAAACGTCGCTCGTAAAATGGAATTCATACTCACAATGCGAAATTTAATATTTATTTACTCGTGTGACAGACGACATAATTAAAGTAATAATAATAATAATTATGTTTTTATTTTCCAAAAAAAAAATAAAAAATTATGAGCATCTAATCTAATTTAATACACATAAGTAATATATTTTTACGGTTCGCTTGAAAACGTGTGTTATTAATTAAAAAAAATAATCGACCTGTTTATTATTCCACTATTGGAATATGGGTCTCCTCTCATAATGTGAGCTCAAGGCCATAAACTGCCACGCTGGTCAAGTGCAAACTTCACACGCCTTAGAATTTTTTTTTTTTTTTTTAATTTACGGTGTACAGGTTTCCTCACGATAATCTCCTGCATTGTTAGCACTTACCGTTAGCAAATCATATTGAATCTACAAATGCATATTTTCGTAAAGAGATGAGTGCTGTGGATTTAAACCCAGGACCCCGGCGGCTGAATTCTAAACCACTATCGAATGTATACATAACTTCTATAAGAAACTGCCGTGCTGTCTCTGCTGGTAGGGAATTTATCTTTAGTACTTTGTTTTATTTTAATCTTAGGCATATAGAGACAGTAATAGACTTTATATTTTAGGACTAGACATATAAGATAATATTTATTCAGATCTTAGATAATAGTATAAAAATATTTGGCTTTCCCTTTGATCTTTTCTATATTTTACATCTTTCCCATGTGAAGTGTTTATTCCGTTACATGTTTCAAATAAAAGAGATCTTAAATAAATAGTTCCTCATATGATTCCAGGTTTCGGGAACACAAAGTACCGTTCATCGATGTTGTCGACTTTATCAAACAGAAACTCAGCCCGGACGCCGTGAGGAGTCCAGAAATCGGTTACAACCCCATTTAAATGTTTCTGATTTAAAAATTAGGCTAAAATAAAAAAAACGAAAGTAACTTCACGCCCATAATCCCCGAAGGGGTAGGCAGAGGAGTGTAGTACACTCCCACGTTTCACCAGTTTCGTTTGCGTCCCATGCAATAGGTGGTGAGCCTATTGCGCGTCACTACTAGAAATTCTAAAGTAAAAAACTTCAATAGTACTCGACCCGGGTTTTGAACCCAGGACCTCCCGATCGGCAGTCGCGCTTGCATGCACTCGACCAACGAGGCGGGCAAGGCTAAAATTTTTTTTTTAATAATAATACCTGGTATATACTGCACTACGATAATACATTCATC
Source organism: Croniades pieria auraria (assembly GCA_018248815.1). Classification (NCBI taxonomy): domain Eukaryota; kingdom Metazoa; phylum Arthropoda; class Insecta; order Lepidoptera; family Hesperiidae; genus Croniades; species Croniades pieria. The sequence continues at coordinate 2,762 of DWJK01006515.1, read as the reverse complement.
GTATTCACAGATTGTTGCGACATCACTTTGGGTTGATTTTATTATTGATTATGGATTTCCGCAAAGTAACGACTAATTAAATCGGATAATTGTGCACTTTGTATTGAAATTGTCCTCATATAACAAATTAAAAAGAATTTCAATCAACTTTTTGTCTATCAAAATGTACTTTGAGTTATGAAAGTTAATGGAAAAATGAGAGCGAGGTAGGCAGTGAGAGAACAGAAAGAGATTGCGATAAGCAGTGATAAATTGAATTGAGTATGATAGTAATTTTCCAGCGTATAAATGTTCAAGCACATATAGTTTATGGTTTGATTTATTTATTTATTTATTCCTTACTGGTGTTATAGTTATTGTCGTTTTACATTACGAAAGGGTGAGATTTTAGGGAGGCGAAAGTGGGCAGGATTTTATTTTTCTGTTCTTGTCTACTGCGTAGGTAGCAGAGTCCCGACGTGGACGGAGGGCGAGAAGTCCACCGGCCCGATAACGGCGGTCACCTTCATCACGGCCGGCGACAACATGACGAAGAAGGCTAGGAGATATTGCGAAGTGCAGGTCAGCTCACGATGGATACGTTGTTGTTCTTTTACTACACCCGGACCGATGAGTAACGCGTAAATTATCATTTCTATAAAATTATGCATCTTTCGGACCTCCGAATTTCTTCTGCTGATTTAAGTCGGTGCGATTTATATCGGAGCGGTTATCTCGGAACGTAATAGAGGAGGGCGTCACGCACGTAATGGATATACACGAGCGCGCCTCCCGGCGGCAGATCGGCACGCAGGTGGCGGCCACGCTGGCGGCGCTGGGCGCGGGCGGCGCGCGCGCGCGCGTGTGCGCGCTGGCGCTGGCGTGCGAGGCGGCGTGCGTGCGCGCGCTGGCGGCGCAGCTGGCCGCGCCGCTGGCCGCGCCGCGCCTGCCGCCCGCCTTCCGCGCCGTCGCTGACCTGTACGTCTCTCTCCCTTTATCTCTGTGTCGCTTTCTCCTCTCGCTCTATCTTTACAGCTTTTAGTCTCTTTCTTTCCTTTTCTCTACGTCGCTCGGTCTCTGTCCTTCTTTTTCACCTTTTTCTCTGTGTCGAGTTTCATCTTATCCGCTGATGGAACCTATTTGCGTTCATCGAACTTTAACGCTCATCGACGTAAATCCCATAAATGATAGGTGACATTTTTGATATAATTTTTTTTTTGTTATGCCTGCATAGAGTAGCTCGTCACGGAGCTGAGTAATGCAACATTCTTTTATTATCTTATTGGGTTTTCGTGGACCGATATTGTGATCTTGATTCATTTGAAAATCTATTTTAACAATTATAGATTCGTCAAGTACCAGGACGTTCTGGACGACGCTCTCGAGGAGCTGACCAACATGGTAAACCAGAACAACCAAGCGCGCAGCCCCGCCGAAACCCAGCTATACGCGCTCTACTCCATTCCGGACTCCGTCTGCCGCCTCATCACTTGATACCTAACCTTAAAATACCGTATTACGTGATTGAAATTAAACTTGATTATGTTTAGATCTTTGCCATCAGAGTTATCGACCGAATCAAAGTCTGTCTTTATGTATGTATGTATATGCGTTAGACATTTTTATTTAGTCCAATTTTAATTTAGAATAATTGAATACGTTGCTGTTGGCAACACTCTGTCAAAGACGACAGTGCTGCCATCTGATCACATGCGCCATTGCTGCCATCGTGTCAGTTGTAGCCACGTGATACATCGAGAATTAAAACCCACTCTGTTAAAGTCATCTAAAACCCACCCAAGTTAAAACCCATCTAAAACCCACCCAAGTTAAAGTCTAGTCTAAATTTCGAATATAGAATTAAGTCAAAGAAATGCGCCAAAAATGTATTGATATAGCTATGATAACTCAACTATAGTAATTGTAAAACTCAGTGATAATATTATACGTGGTTATCAAAGGTAGCTTTTTGGCTAAAATGCAAATAGCTACAAGTTAGACTTTAATGAAGACTGAATAATGGATGGCAGCGGTGATCGCTTCATATCAGATGGCTTACACAGCAGTTCGAATCATTTATGATATGAAAAAATCTTTAGTTTAATATTCAGCGAATGTATTAATATTTTTATTAAGACGACCACTAAGCGTTCCGAAGCATTAATATTAGTCATCAAACCTATGTATTTTACATCGCAATGATTTTAATAGAACTGTACACGTATTAATGGATTTAAGAACAAGTAAAGAGAGTAAAAATTCTTTTTTTTCTAAACGACTCATAAAACACAATAAACATATATTCAATAAAAAAAACACACCTAAAATGAAGACAAAGAAGATAAGTAGATAAATATGAAATAATTGAGCATAATACCAAACGCGGCAGTATCCACAATGTTACATTTTGTAAGTACACGTTTGGTCAAAATTGAAATATTGGCGCCATTTTGTTTATCTGTGAACACAGTTTCTGTAAAACAATACATTTGGTGACAGATATGGCAGTATCCCACAGTTTAAAAATGCTAAAAGTGTTGTTTGATTGAAATTGAAGTTTTGGCGCCATTATGTTTATTTGTAAACATAGTTTTTGTAAAACAATACCTTTGGTGACAGATATGGCAGTATCCCACAGTTTAAAAATGCTAAGTGTTGTTTGATTGAAATTGAAATATTGGCGCCATTTTGTTTATCTGTGAACATAGTTTCTGTAAAACAATACATTTGGTGACAGATATGGCAGTATCCCACAGTTTAAAAATGCTAAAAGTGTTGTTTGA
>DWJK01006514.1:0-10422 GCA_018248815.1 Croniades pieria auraria | reverse complement strand
TGTGTTGTATTTTATTAAAGCACCCACTTGGATCAGGCGTGTGATGGCTGACTTAACAAACTTTAGTGAATACAGCGAACAAATCAAAGCTATATAAGTCCTCTCACATATCCAACATCCAACAAAATGCAGCTTGTTATAAACATTAAAAAAAAAATCTTTAATGTTGATCAATCTTTAATGTGAACTATCACATACTATCTGATTCTTTTAACCTAGATTTTCCAATAGAAATTATTAAAATTGGGTCAGACTCTGGATATGTTTCTGAAGTATGGTAATAGGCTCACTATTTAGTCCATGGTGGGATGTAAACATTATTGGTAACACTCCCACATTACTGGTGACATGTGGGAGTGTCCTACATTCCTATTCCTGCCCCCTCAAGGATTACACAAGTGATATTACATTTTTTAAATATAGATTTTAATTTTAAAATCATTTGATAAATTTATAAATCACATATGAAACATGTGACTATTTTTATTTTAAAAGCCTCATCACAACACATTCTAGTGCAACACAACACAACACTCATTAATATTGCACATGCAATTTAATAATTTCTAGAAACATTTGCTTATCTTGAATGTTACTTGAGAGTGCAAAATTCCAAATATCATTGATTACATCCTACTTTCCCATTGACGAACACCATGAATTCATGCTAGATATGACATAATCAATGCATAACATTGACTTAATATCACTGGCCAAAAGGATCACCAGATGCTGATAGACGGGACAATAGATAAAAATAAAAATTTCATCAAAATTGGTCTAAATAAACCAGCCAACTGCAGTTTCAGCTGAGAACTTTACAACTTCTGCTTAGAGTAATTCAGCTCAAAAGCAGTACTCACTAACTGTAATGCTCTCACATTAGCTTTTTAACAAGCTCTTCACCATGCTAAAAATGTAAAACCTAAAGTGTTATGTTATAATTAGGACTCTTATGTAGATATTTAATATATGCACAAAACTACTGTATAACAATTCTTGCAACATGAAAATCTTTAACAATATATTTGTTATTCTTACAAAAGATATAATATTATACTTCTAACAACTGGCCAGTACATGTGCTTTAATAGAATTTATAATATTCAGGAACCCACAATGGGGCAATATTTTGTTATGTGGGATAAAATAAACCTTTTTAACTTTCACAGACTATACATAACATGTTTCTCACATAATACATATAATGGAGGTTTTTTGAGAAAAAAAAATATTCTTAAGAGCTAAGGTATAGACAATATAAAACAGGACTTTTTTAAATTAACTCTTAAGGGGGTGGAAAATGGTTTTGAAGTTTGTACGGAAGTTTGGCAACACTAAAAATATAAAACTTAACTTTAAGGTTGTCAATCAAAAATAAATAAACATATTATTACGTTCTCTAGTGTTTTTGAACATTCAAATCCTCTAATACTTTACATAATTTAAATTTATCTAATGTCCAAAATAACTAAACCGATTTCAATGGCACTTTTACTAGCAGATAGCCGACATTATGAGGAGTGACTTAGGCTATTTTTATTTCAGTAAAGTTTCAAAGTTCTGTAAGAAAACATTAAAACCCATAAAAGGAAAAAAGCCCCCATGAGTGAAGTTACAGGCACAACTAGAATAAACAAAAATTAAATACAAGAAATGAGTTTTGCAAGATCTCTTCATTCTTTCATCTCACAGATCCATTGCTTTAATAAAGAACACCCTGATGATATTGATGGATTTTCATTATGAATACCACCTAGAACTGTTGTTATTTTACTAGACACTCAGCTTATGCACTGACAAATATGAGAGGCCGGACTAACATTAAAAATATCCTCACGCGTCGTGTCTATTTTTATATATCGGAGATCACGAATTATATTAAATAATTCATGTATAAAAAAAGCTGTGTAATAAAATTATATTATATGAACAGATTTGCGTATCGGTTTTATCGCAACAATATTTTTCGGTACGATATTTTTCCAGTAGTAGTTAAAGAAGTAAATTTTGTTTCCATATATGTATATTTAGAGTACTTACACAGTATCGCGTTGTTACAGGAAAATTAATATCCACCATGTCGCCTTTTCTTATAACTACTAGAAAAGACATTAAAGAACACTTACGATTAGTACACCATCCTTCTTAGTAACAAGAGTATCTTCATAATCATAATCAGCGAAAATATAATCATCTGTATATTTTACATTCGGAGATGAAATTTTCAACGCCGGAGCACTCATAGCGGCAGATTTGTTACTACGATTTAATACTCTAATAGGGCTAAATAATAATATAACGATACAATACAATTTTACTAATAAATCAAAAGAGAATCTTTAATACTTCGCTTAAAAATTGTATTTTTTATATACTTTTATTGCTGTATAAACAAAGCATATACCACCACTTAAAACGGACAACATTCAACTGACACAGTTGACATAACTCTCTGACAAAAGAAATGTATCATCTGACAACTACGTTCATAATTTATTGTAGTAAAGATATACTTTTAGACAGCCTTTTTTTTTACATTTTGTAAAACGTATACAATTTTTAAATAAAAATAATCTATTTAGTGAACTTTTAACATAGGAACGTTGAATATAAGTGTAGAACATATAATAATTAATTTACAACGAGTTCCATAACATACTGTAAATAAGAGTGCCCTGTATGATACATAAGATTGTTAAATAAGTACCTAATTAATGATAAGCTACTATTTAACTGCTATTTATTTAGTTTTGTATTTTTTATGAGCAAATGGCAGCACAAATATTATACCTATTATATTGACTACATGCTACATAATTTTCAAATATATAATTATAATGCAGCAAATAGACCTATTTTTAAAATATTCTTAACATCTCAAATATTTTTTTGTAATGATGACCTTGCTTTACAATAATCCACAAAAATCTAGGTTTTGCCCTGGTAGCATTTCATTATTGTAAAATAATTTATTTTATTTTCTGAATTTTAAAGTACAAAAACTATTTTTGTGAATATGTAAAAAAAATATATTCCTTAGACATTAAAAAACAGGTCATTTGACTCATTACGTTAGCAACATTGTATATCTATCAAAAACCTTAAACACTACATTATACATAGTACATTAGTAAGTAATAGAATATTATTCATGCAACTGCTCATGCGCCCTTCTCTTTCAAGTCGGTTATAAATATTACAATTGTATGAGTAATAATTTTAAGATTTGTACATTATACACTTGTTTGATTAATATTAAACTTTCACTGTTTGACAAACCCTCCGTAAGATCTATAGACTACAGAAAATAGAAATGCATTATGCTTTCCTCAGTACTTTGTAGACGAGAGCTTGGAATTTAAATAAAAAAAGAAGTCTTGTTCAGTTTATTCTCTCTGCAGGTTATGGTAGTGTGTGTGCGCGGCGTATATGTTGTAAAAAGAGATGAAGTACTTTTTACACACGTACTCACCCTACTATTTATTATTAGGAAGAAGGGGCCCATCTTGGGTTGAAATGTACACGAATATTAATAATTTCATGTAAATATTGTTAATATTTTCATCATTAATGAAAGAAAGAGTGTAAAATGCATTTTTATTAAAAATCTAGTATAGGTGCTTATTTAACGTAAAACTAAAATTTAATTAAAACACTTGTGCAGTAAAAATCAATGCAGGTGTTTAGGTCGACCCTGTTGCCGGCATCGATAATATAATGTAAAATGTATTTGTATGACATTGCGTACTACCTAACTTGGAATGTGTATGCGGCTGTATACAATTTATAAAGTTGTATATATTTAATTACGGTATAATAAAGCATGCGGGGGGCGAGGCGGCGCGCCGCGCTCTCATATTCCGTATATTGATTGTGTGCGAGGGGGCCGGGGCAAGGAGGGGGCCACGGCGTGCCCCACTCTGTTTTTTACGACACGGCTTTCTGTGTAACATAATAAGTATTTAAAATTTTTGTGAAATGTTTCGGTGTTACTTGTGAAAAATCGGGAAGTCGGAAAAGCGAATACGAGGTGAGAAATTTGTGATGTGATCGTTTTAGTCAAAATTTCTGTTTTGCCGAATATAATATAAATAAAATTTTATAGCTCTAAATTCCGTCGGCGGCGCGTACCTACAGTATTACACTGTCATACCGCGTACGTATAGTGTTTTTTACGGGCATCGTTCTAAAAATAAGTTGTAATAATTATAATTTTATGTAGCGGTCGCAGCAGAGTCGGTTTTCTGTCGATTTTTAAAGCAGTGAGTGATTAGTGTTTGATAGTGTTTGTGGTGGTGCAGATGCAGGGGGTGATGAGCGACAAGACGTTCCACTTGAAGTGGAACAACCACCTGCAGAACTTGAGCCAGCTGTTCACGACCATCTACTCGTCGTCTGCGCTGGCCGACGTCACGCTCTCCTGCCGAGATGGAACCCTCAAGGCTCACAAGCTTGTCCTTTCCGCATGTAGTCCTTACTTCGAACAAATATTCAAGTAAGTTTCTGTAATTCTATATTTAAATTAACGCTACTCTTCGCCACTGCTGCTCCAATTTACGAAATTATTTTTAAATTCTGCATGTTCGTGATTTCATAAAATCTGAATTAAATATTGGGTTTTATGTATCGAAATGTTTTTAAATTCGTAAATGACACAGTATTATCAATAAAAAATGCGACAGTATAATAAGTAATGTGGAAAAATTGTTAATTTAGTATACAGTTGTTTTATCACATGATAAGAAAAATTAATAACCACCTTATATTATGAGATAAATTAATATTATATTTTATCATGCTAATATGAGGTAATAATTCTGACATTGTCATTTTGTTTCCTACTCAGGGACAACCCATGTCAGCACCCCATCGTGATCCTAAAGGGGATTCCGTTTTCGGAGATTAACCTGCTGGTGGAATTTATGTACAAGGGCTCAGTGGATGTCCAGGAATTGGACCTGCAGTCCTTGATGCATACAGCCTCAGAACTGGAAATAAGGGGCTTAGCGTATGAGGCCAGGGATAATGCAGCACAACTTTTAAATGTAAATCTGGAGTACCCCACATACACACAAGCAGCACAGACTGCTGCGGCCACAGCACAACAGCAACAGACCTTCCAACAGGCCCGCACAGATGTCGAGAGATTGAAACAGGTATGTGCTTTTGTTTCGTTAAATTATGATTAAGCATATTATATCTCTCTCTATACATGGCACCATATCTTTTACATACATGGTAAAAAAACCTATTCATGTTTACAGTGACTGCTGTATTCACATAGGTGTAAAGTCAACAGAATATATTTAATTTAAATTTAATTATAATTCAGATGTAATTATTGGAGTTATTGCAATCATAATCATATCAGCTATACATATATTAATGACTTCATGATGGATTTTTTATTTCTATCTTATTTGGATCAATAAAAGTTATCAATAATTGTTTTTTGGATTGTATTAAAAAAATATATGATAAGATGATTATTTGCTTGTAGTGTTAGGATTCAGGGCTTGGAACACAGGCATACATTGAACCTCTTAAGCAATATTTCTAGCTGTCTCGTGGTATAAGGAGTGAGCTTCTAATATATATTTCTATCTTGACTCTTTTGTCGTACCACTGTTGGAACATCAATCTCTGTTCAAACCAGCGGGTTTAAATCTAGTAGTGACACGACAAGTTGTGATTCTTAAAATTTGTCATAATTCCAGCTAGGAGTGCATTGGACAAGTCTTGATGAGCATGATGTATATAACAGCTTAGATTCCGATTTCCAAGGTGTAATACTAACCATTTTATGATCTACCTACATGCTGCATGAATGACAAAATTCTGTAACTTCAAAGTAATTTAAACAATAATGTTTGACTGAATGATTTTGTGTTTTCAATATTTCTTTTTACATTTGTGATTAAGGTAACTTTACTGACCATACATAACATGTGTTGACCAAACTAAGGTTGAATTGTTTATATTTTATCTGTTCTATGCATTTTCACTGAAGCTCTGAAACTTCAACACTATTGAACTTTAAAAATGTCTAATTCTATGTAAATATGCTGCTAATATATATAGCAAATATATATTTTGTATGTAATTTTATATATTATAAAAGAAGCACGGCAGGTATGCAAGGGTAGTGATATTTGGCACTGCATGCTCTCTGACTACATCATAAGGGACTTGGTGTGAAGATATGTATGTATGTATGTAGATATTGGTAACATGCACATGGCCATGATAGAAGGCCAGCCTTAACACTCTCATTCTGAGAGGAGACCCGTCCAACAGTGGAATGATAAAAGAGTTATATGTTTAAATTTGGAATATATTTTTTGTTTTATATTTTTTTTCCTATTTACATCACATTAATATTGGTCACCAGCATCGTATGTGTCACTGATACTTACAATTTATGATGAATATAATATGTTGTTAAGTGTTATTCCACTTTGAATGCCTATTGTTTGATTGTATTTAACAAACAGTATGTATTAATAAACTTTTACGAGTTATTCATACTGGCTACAGGGGACATGTTTAATAGGACCTCTTAAGACATTTGTCATCGGTCCAAGTAAAAAATATGAACATAGTTGGGTATGTTTTTAAATATATAAGTTTTAACATAACATGGCTATGATTAATGTAAAATGTGTTTAAAAAAACATTATTGGAATATTTTATTAGGCGGTATTCCAAAGCATATGTTGATGTAAATGTTTTGCAGCCAAGCAAAAATTAGAAACAAACAGATGAGCAACAGTCGGTTTGTTTCATATTTTTGTTATTAAAGATAAAAGTAATGATGTTATAACTTTAAAAATATGTTAATTTCGCGTGGGGTCATTGAACTCATTAAATTATATACTTCAATTCAGTAACAGAACGAGATATGTTTGCTCGCTTCACATATATAATGAACTGAATGGACATAAAAAATTATATGTAGCAATAAAAAAGGTTGAGGACCTGAAGAGAGATACTTTTTTTTGGGAATTTTTAAAAAGGCCAACATGAGATACCACTTAATTTCATACTCATTTTTAAATTAATACCCGCCCATGTTCCTTCTAATTTACCTCAGCTGTCTGATTTAAAATTTATCGAATTCCTCCACAACAATTTTAAATAAATTATATTGTAATGTAGGCGTGCGTACCTTGATATTATATTTAATTAACTAAGTAATTACGTCTTTAGAAAAATTAACGGCCGCCAGAAACCAAATAACAAACGTGTATAAATTAAACTGATTTTTTATATTATTAAACTTATCCTCTACGTATTACACTATTTTTATTATTATTCACTCAATCAAACCTCTTAATGATATAACAAGATTTATTCCTTTCGCTATAACTTGGCCCCACAAAGCCAATCTCTAAACTAATACTTTGTAGAACATAAATGTTTAATGGCCGCACTTTTCAGTTACATGCACGACGTATAATTAAAAAAAAAAACTACATCAATAAATTAAATGTTGAAAATTACATGGACACATAACCGTGACGTCTAATGTAACCTTCTAGTGACTATAAAAAGAAATTAATGCTGTTAAAGCTGGCAAAAAAACGCACAAAAACTCCGTTCGCGTTATTAAAAAAAAATGTGTCTATTTGTTTTTTTTTTTTCTTCTAGCGCAGTTAAACTACCTGTCCCGTGACCCGTGACTCGTGTATCATGGGGTTTAATATTACTCGCTGCGTTGCGTTGAGATAAGATTATTTACTTTGTCTGACTTTAAATAAAACTTGTCCTAAATACTTCATGTATTCTCATTACGATAAATGTAAGCACTACAGATTTGTAAGGATAGAGATATTTGGCACTGAGTGATCTCTGCGTAGCCCGTGAAGCGCTTGGCATGATGGTATAATAAAAATAAATATTCCATTCACTTGCATATATGTATGTATACATATAGTTGTGTGGTACGGTTCTATGTAAGTGTGAATATAAATTTATGATCAGTGAGTTAATGGTGAGTTTAAATCTGATCTTTAACTAAGTTTCTTTTGCGATGGACAGTTGTGTCTTTAATCGTTACACCTTTTTAGTACAGCGTGGTGGGGCCAAGCAAGATATGCGTATTTATACTTGGGATAGCTAAACTTAAATCTGCTGCTTAGGGCGCAAGAAAATATACATGTTAGGTTAACATTTTTTTAGACAATCGTCTTAAAAATGAAAAAGAACTAACATATTCCCGCTAGATGTATGTCTAATTTAATTTTAACGTTATTATCAAATCTGTTTTCGTTATATCGTCACTTCAGGTCCGCTAACGTTACACTGTCTTTAACATTAAAAATTATGTGTTAGATTGGTAAATTTTTCAAGCCAAGATGCATTGAATAATTCCTCGTCCCACGGTCTGACGCTCCTCGGCACCCTTCATCAATTCTATGAATAATCTCGTACTGATATCTTTAACTCTTATAATAAAGTTGTTTTCTGTCTATATCTATGTTTCATCATTATCATCAGCATCAGTTTACTCCCGTCCACTGCTGGACATAGGCCTCTCCAATGGCACGCCACTGAGCTCGATCTTCAGCTCTTCGCATCCTACCACTGCCAGCCACTTTGCGTATGTCTTTACTCCACCTAGCTGGAGGGCATCCTACGCTACATTTGTCAAGTCGCGATATCCACTCCAGAACACGTCTGCTCCAGCAGCTATCGGTTCCGTGACAGATGTAACCAACCCACTGGCACTTCAGCTTGCTAATTCTTTGGGTTATGTCGATAACTTTAAAAATAAAGATATAAATATATAAAGATAGATATGTCGTTAACCAAAGTTATCGACATGTCTATCTTTATTCGTGTTAATCTGTACATTATATTAAAACCGAAAGATCTATTAGACTGCCTCGTTGGTCGAGCTGTTGCAAGCGTGACTGCCAATCGGGAGGTCCTGGCTTCAAATCCCGGGTCGGGTGCTATTGGATTTTTCTAGTTTAGAATTTCTAGTAGTGACTCGGAGTTGGATCAGTGTCCGGTGTATGGCAATAGGCCCACCACCTATTCCATAGAACTTAAAACGTAAATGCTGAAACGTGAGAGTGTGCAACACTCCTCTGCTTATCCCTTCGGGGATTATAGGCGTGATGTTACGTTTACATTTATCAATTTCCATAAGAAGCGAAAAAGAATAATTTAATAGCCAAAATATTTTGATGTTTAAAATGTGTTGTTATTTATTTAATTCTGAATACCATATTTCATATAAAACAGACTATTGGTTCTCATACAATCCCTCAACTGTTTTAATATTTGCTTAGTTAATGTCATTTGTGCCAAGCCAGAAATATATTGTGTTTGACAACAATATTGTTAAAAAAATATATATCTATATATAAATATTTTTCGTATATATATATTTCCTCAACAACTGATTATCATAACAATGGTTCTGCCCGCTTTGAGATCAGATGGTAGTTTATGAAGAGGTCCTAAGATATTTGTTTTATTATTAATATACTTAAAATATATGTGTTATGACAGCCGTGTATCCAGAACTAAGCTACCGAAACTTTAAGCACATATTTACTTGATAAATATTTATATTACGAAACAATAGACGACACATTCAGAGGTCTAAAGTAATGTTTAAAGTAGCTGAAATTGTTATGTATTTGTATTAAAATACACTATTTACATGTCTGTATTGTATATCCCTATGTATACAATGAACGGTTTAAAATAGTATAAAAATGTCCAAGTTATATCCGTAACATAATATGTTATGTTGAAATAAAACACAATGCTATTCTATAGATTATTCAGTCTACATTGTTGTGATCGTCAAATTTCTCTCATACATATGTATTTTAGATGAATGAGCAAAAATATCATAATCTCTAAATGAATGAATGTATGAATAAAAAAAATGTAATACATACAAATGTAAATTACCCCTTAGAGAACGCGTACCTAAATACGAGTATACAGGGACTATTGAGGGCGACAATAGTTGCAGGTCGCATTCTTCCCGCGGGTGTTTTACGAAGCGACCTTTTAATCTGAACGCGTTGGAAGTTATCCTATCAGTCAATAAATTTTTTTTTTTCAAAAACTTAATACATATTCGTGTAGAGACATCCATATATTTAATAATACGTTAAGTGTCTGGCAGTTGAGAAAAAATAAAAGTAAAAATTAAAAAAAATATTGTCAAGTGAAACAATAAAATGTAAAAGGTGACTACCACCGTGTTACTGTTTTATTTAGTGATTTAATTATATTTCTAGGTAGTGCGATGACACAACGCTTATCGGAAAATTTATCGTTAAATAAACATTATGACTACGAAAATACGTACCCAACTATGAATAATACCTATATTAATGAGACAGTTTTTCATATCAGTACAATTTTGTATATAATATATTGCGCAGTAAT
>DWJK01006513.1:0-10422 GCA_018248815.1 Croniades pieria auraria | reverse complement strand
CAGCGTGGCGGACTACGGCCTTAACCCTCTCAATATGAGAGGAGACCCATATTCCAACAGTGGAATGCTAATGGGTCCCTTATTATTATTACTATTAGGCAAAGGATTGTTGTTCACTTACACGATTCCCCTGCAATGTTTTATAATTATCCCACCTTGGAAAAAGGTGTGAGTCTATTGACATACACCGTACACATATCTAAACTTCGAGTCACTATTAGGAATTTAAAGCCCGAAGGATCCAATAGTACTCGTTCTGGGATTCAAATTCAGGACCTTTCGATCAGCTGTTGCACTGGCAATCGACCAACGAGGTAGTCGGCACGCAATGTTCTTATAAATAATCATTAGATAGATACTCTGTACGGTTTTGTTGCACTAACATTACACATACACATATTAGGTGAGGAATTTATTTAAATATTTTGATTGTTATTTTCTTATAAAAAAAAATCATCAATATTGTCAGTTCTGTCAAATAACTTTTCCGTTAAATAATTTTCACTGTCACTACATCTAGAAACTACACAATCGCAGTACGTTTTTATTTATTTTGTGATAATATTGTAGTAAAGTTGTCATGCATTCTATTTTGATTAGGAAGATTTTTTTTCAGAAATGAATCATTTGGCAAATGGCGGTCATCTTTATAAGTTCTGTCAAGCCTTTTTTAGAGCGACTCCATTGGGGAGTAGCACGTCTTGTATACTTCAAGAAAGTTCTCCAGGATCAGTAATTGCACTTCGTGCTTCTCCAGCTCGAACAATTCGGAAGTTATTTTATAGATTGCCTAAAGGAAACATACGGGTGCAAGCAGGTTACTCTAGACATGCATCAATAAAACAAAATATATCATTTTAGATTGTTTTATGCTTGCATATGAAGAATAATACGCTTGATAACTTCTTAGTCACAACTAAATTATTATCCAGCGCCATCTACGAAACAGAAACATGCAGCGTCATCTTTTTTTCTTAAATAAACTGTATGTTCCGTCTCAAGCTAAGTGTGTTCATTTTTTTCTAGATGGCGCTGATTAATTATTTGTTTATATTTACATAAACAATGTAATCCATAATAAAGAAATGATATCAACATTTTAAATGGCTTACAATTTAAATTTTCTTTCTCTTTGTACTCTCCTATATTTTATCCTTTACACGCATTTCCGTATATAGTTCATTGCATTTGGTATTCATCTAATTTCCATACAAAATAAGGGAGAAATATGCGAAAACTAAGTCTTGTTGTTTTATCGTCTGTCCATAAAAGCGAAGACAAATAGCGGTGAAAAACTTTTAAAATACAAGTATTGATGACTCAGATGAATCAAATGTTGTGCTTCATATTTCCGAAATGATTTGTACCCTACTTTAATATGATTGTAATACGCATTGGTTTTAGACTAGACTGTTCTCTCTAGACTAGACTGTTCTGTTCTTATCATTTTTGGACGTATTCAGACTCTTACTTTGCGAACTCTCCACCGTCCTTCCTGCAATGGGAAGAAATGGCGGAATCTGCCGTATAATTTAATCTTGTATCATAAAATGTAAAACCTCATAGTAAAATTAAATGTGTAATATATAGGTACAACAAATGATATAATGTAGGTGGTGCCTAATTACATATGGGGTAAATCACCCAGAAGTCGGCTTTTAGTGATTTGAAATTTTTGATAGTTTTAGTTTAAATATTTATCGCGGTAAGTAAAATCAAGGATTATAGTTCGAAAGGTTGTTTATTAAGCTTTTTATTTGAGAGAATAAAAAATCTCACTCTATCGAGGACCAAAGGTCTGACTACTAATCAAGAAATAGTCAATTGGGATATTCGTCTCAATAACACCGTTACAGAATATAGTATCTTAAAGATTCACATATTATGTAGGTACTGGCTTAAAGTGAATGAATTAAGAATATAATGATAAAATATCACGACTTCTTTATGAATTGGTCATAGTTTGAGAACTTAATAAGCTGAGATGGCAAATTCATGATAAGTATCACTCGAAAAATTAAATCGTAAATTCTTTATCAACGTATTTATTACATTTTATCTAAATTCATTCGATTCGATTCAATTCAATTCATAGTAGTTATTGATTTTAATTGTATCGACGCAACTAGATAGTGGGCAAAACCCTTTTTAGGGAGGTCTATGTCCAGTAGTGGGCGTGTGATAATGATAAAAAAATTGCTAATGTAGATATTGTACATTACAGCGATTTTATATAGCACGACTAAACAAATTGCTATTTAAATTGCAAGTATCATTATAGATTTAAATTTTCAATCGCATTTGATGTTTGCATACGAGCGACATCGTTGCCCGCGACGTTTACATGGAAATCAAACTAAAAACCAATTACTGGCAACATTCTGAGATCTGCGTTGGTGATACAACCTAGAAATTTTAGGAAAATGTCACGTCGCAAACATGTTCTCCGTTTTAATGCTTACATATTCATCATCATCGCCGTCATCATCTCCGTCATCATCTTCGTCATCATCTTTGTCATCAGCCTTATCGTTATCATCGTATGTTCCTTTTATTGTTCCTCTTCCTGTTTCTTTTTATTGTTCCACCGTTGTTCATTGGCCTATTCTCAGAATGAGACAGTAAGGTCATAGCTTACCAGGCTATCCAATTTCTTATTGGTATACTTCATACGCCTTAGGGAATATTATGGAGAACTCTATAGTGTGTAGGATTTCTCACTATGCTTTCACCAAGAAATATTCAATATATAAACTATTGTAAACCTGAATTTTGTAAAAACGGATTATTTTGATTCTTGAAGAATTTTCCTCTTGACGAATCTCAAAAAGTTTAAAAAACATTTAAGAGTGTATCTGCATCATTTGGTGACAATTATAATTATAAAAGGACTTAAGGAACCCGTAACCGTCTTCCTTTGTCAGCCATGTCAGTATTGCCAACCGCCATTTCTAATTAGTTACAGTTGCTAATAGCAAATTAAATTTCGAAGAGATAACAATATTATCGTTTTTACTTAGTCCTGGCAGTTAAAAAATAAAGTAAATAATAAGTATTAAGTGATTTTTGCTCTTTTATGAACTCCGCTTAACTTTTACGAAGAAATAACAAGTTTTCATTGTTTCTCAATGTCCACTGCTCGATGAACAAAACATTGTATTGCGAAATGTAACTTTTGTATAATTTTGTATAACATTGTTACTGTCGAGTATATTTCTAAGAGACAAAATTTCGCTCGTCTTAAAGTGCCTTAAAGTGTCTGCCGAAAAATTGATAACCGGTGGAGTGGGCGAGTTCTGGGGTGGAGACAACGTCTCAGCAAATGTACGATTTACGGAAGGCTGCAGGCAGAGGATGGATGCAGCAGATCGAGGATAGAGCGGGATGGCTTTCATTGGGGGAGGCCTAAGATCAGCAGTGGACCGAGATAGGCTGATGATGATGAAGATGAAAAGTCCCTTAAATTGATGTACTGGTTTCATAGTTCGATATCTACCGCAGTTTTCTATTCGACTAAAACAACTGATACTGCTATTGACGTCACACGTTTAGTTGCAGCGCCTTTGTCAGCAGTTCTAGAAAAATCTACAATCTTCATATACGCATACACTAAAGTATTCCCGTTATTCATTTGATGTCTAAGCGTTTATCGGCCTTAAATAATACACGACGTTAGATAAGCATCGTTTGAAATCTGCCTAAACCGCGAACGTATGAGCCGCCATTACTTTGAGTCCGCTATTACCCAGTACCAATATTTGTACGGAATTCTTTCGGAATATTTAAAAGCTATTTGCTTTTCCACAACGTTGGGTTTCGTATTCACGGGGATGTGAGTGCTGATTTTATTTTTAACGACATGCCGATTAAATTTTTCTACGATTAAATATTTAGAATTTAGTGAATCACGCGGTTTGTTGGTTTTCAATTAGCACTCATCAATTGCTGTGATATGATCTTTATAAATTTGAAAAATTTTGTTTTTAGAATTATTGTCATTGTACAGTCACGCCAGGTCACGTACTGGGTAGGCAGAGATTACAGGGTAAACCTAAGTATTTTTTTAGCCTTCTTATTTTTTTAGTTTTCGAATATTTTCCATTATTCTGACAAGAGTATCGTAGAACGGGCAATGAATTCAACAAATTACGCAACTGTACCTGAATGCTTAATCATATCCTCTTGGTAACATGATATAAGGCGTCATAGACCTTGTTTTGTCTTTCAAGTGACTATTATGAGCCTAAATGCTGTCATTTTGACCACTCTTTATAAATTTTAATGTTAACGAAAATTTGATAAAAAGCGGTCTCTACTGTTTTAAAATTTGCATAACAAGTTCATAATACATATGTTATCAGTACTTTTACTTAGTTTAAAGTTTATCTCTGGCAGCGATTGGAATCGAAGAGCTGAAGGTTGAGCTTAGCGGCGTACTATTGGAGAGGGTTGTGTTCAGCAGTGGACAGGGGTAGGCTGATGACGATGATGAAAATTATATTATGTTGATTTGTACGTTTGTCTGCATCGTTGGTCCAGTGGTTGTGAGCGTGACTGCCGATTGGGAGGTCCTATATTCAAATCCCGGGCCGGCAACTATTGGATTTTTCTAATTTAGAATTTCTAGTAGTGATTCGGAGTCTGGATTTGCGCCCGGTGTATGGCAATAGGCTCACAACCTATTCCATGGGACTTAAACGTAACTGGTGAAACGTGGGAGTGTAATACAGTCCTTTGTCTACCCCTTCGGGAATTACAGGTGTAATGTTACGTTATGTAAATGATGCTCTTTGCCTACTCCGTAAGGGCCTTGACGTGAAGATATATATGTATGTATGTATATAAATGATGTAATAACCTTTTTGTTTTCATTTAGCCTTTATTACTGTTAACTAAAGGCGGACTTAATGCAAAATTGTATACTTGGGCAGTTTACACTACAGGAAAATCAAACATTCTATCATCATCATTAGCATACGTATATCCAGTTGTCACTACGTGTTATAGCCATTATTCTTCCAATTGGTCTTGTCGACCAAGAGAGTACATCCGTGTTCGTCAACTGCTTTGTGAATTCTATCGTTTCATTTTATACTTCCTAAATAAATTCCATTAAATTATGACATCGACAAGAAAAAGGTTTTAGTATCAGACCAACCAGTGGTATCTAAAACCATTCAACGTCTTTAAAGGAAAAAACCAACCAAATTGCGAAACACCCGGAGCCTTTACGGTTTCCATGAAATTAATTAGCGTTGTGGTCATCCATTATTCCACGCTGAAAGCATTTAAAGAAGTGCGGCTAGTAATTTATGCGTCTGGGAAATCCCGGCTGAGGCGGGCGGGTCGAAGGATTGCTAATGCAATAAAATGCAGACAGACTGCCGTAGAACGTAAATTGGCGCGTTCGGGGCATATTTTAGTTACCTAACTACAATACAATACAATTACTTAAACAGTGATGTAACTAAGTTCGATACAATACAATTACTTAAACAGTAGTGTAACTAAGTACAATACAATTACTTAAACAGTAATGTAACTAAGTACAATACAATTACTTAAATATTCATGTAACTACTAAGTACGATATAATAGAATTATTATTTATGATAGGATGTTATGATGGATGGAAACTCAAGAGTGAAAAGACAGTTATTTGGCATTCGATGCTCTCTAGCTAACCCGTCAGGGACTTGGCGTGTTGACATAATAATAATAATTTATAAAATAATAACACGTCCGTAGATGGAATGTAGATATCCTTAGAGGGGTCGGCATAGAAATGTAGTATTCCAACTTTTTACTTTAACTTTTGTCCTATGTAATAAGGGGTGAGTGACGGGGTACAAATCCAGACTCCGTACTACTACTGAGAATTTCAAGTCAGAAACACCCAATAATACTTTGCTCGACCTGGGGGTGGAACCCGGGACTTCTCGATCAGCACTCGCGTTTGGAACCACAAGCCCAACAAAGAAGTCATATGACAAGCAGTCATATATATGATAAAACATTATTATGAATGTGTACCAGGCATTCGATGTTCATTGTCTATTTCTTAAGGACCCTGGCAACATATTAGGAATAATTATTAACACTTTTTTATATTCATATGTATTTCTCCGGGTAGAAACTATAGAATTGTGTCGATCTGTTTTCATTAGCCGCTATTCCCAGGTGCGTGGTCACACTTTAAAGTCGGCAAAGCACAAATACTAACGAGCCAAGTAGGTACGAGTCTGGTCAAGTTACGTTGTGTGGTACAGGGAAGTGCGGCCGCCACAGGTGGCGATCGATGCGGCGCGACGTGGAGCGCCCCTCGCCTCTTCCTGCTCCGTGATGGATCCGGGTAGCTATCGAAACAAAGGACTCGCTTCAACCCTTTGGACCACGGCTGTTGTCTACATCTGCTCCATATTAGAATCACAACTCAATTAGCGCAAATTAAATCTGTCTATTTCCAAGTATGCTCGATAGAGGCATTCGTTTTGATGCCACTGTGGGTGTGAGGATGGTCAATGGGATTGTAAAGTGACGTCACTTTTAATATTCAATGTGAATCTTATTGATGATTATCTGAATGTCGAATTGATGATTATTGATTTTCATGATCTTTTTTACTATTAAATGATGTTTTTCATGTTTTCTGAAACTGATACGTAAAATAGGTTTCAAAAATTTTGTAATTATATTCAATGTCATAGTTAATAATTTACGCTCAAATTATATGAAAATACAGTCTAACAAACAATAGCAACAGTTCGAAGAGTGAAAAAGAAGAGAAAGAGTAACATTACAAGGTAACGTGTCCCCTTTATTTGCCTGATTGTATTTTGTCTTTATAACATGCTTGATTTAGGACATAAAGTATATAACAGGAAGTATATATACAGGATATGTACGAGTACATCATAATCCTCATATTCAGCCTGGCTAAGTCCACTGCTATACACTCCCTGACTCGAAGCCAATTTTTCCGGTAACACCCACACTGGGCTTGCGGGTTTGAGATCGTACAGGATCTTGCCTACTAAAGCAACACTATAACGCGATCAGCTTATAATTTTAAGGTATCTTATACATTAGTATCTCCTCCTTCCCACTCTTATCATTTCACTGTTGGAACATGAGTCTCCTTTCATGAGGCCGGTTAAAGCCTCAGTCACATACATTAGTCTAATGAACAATTATTACGTACACCCTGTACAGTGGAAGTAGAAAGAGACAGCGAATGGAGACTACTGCGTATACCTACATAATTGTTGTGTCGGTCTGTTTCTCTAGCTGCCACCCCTAGGTGCGTGATCAAATTTTACGCACCCACCTGAATAGAATGCGTGTTGGATAGAAATGGTCGGCTACGTCGACATCGTCGTGATATAAATTTGGCTAAAGAGGACAGTTGGAGCCGTTCAGTTGGAATACAAATGTTCCAGATTCTGGATTACTTCAGTTTTAAAATGATTCGGAATGTGAAATTTATTTATAGTTAGGGAACAAAATATTCAGATATGTGTAATAGTATTGTAGATTAAGTCCTACTTAGCCATCCTTAAAATAAAGCCCTGTGAAACTTCAACCAATCCATATTTGGCAACGTGGCAGTTTCCTGCCCCTGCCTGCGTAACACCTTCTTATTCTGAGTGATTTATCTCCAACAGTGAAAGGATAAAATGGTTAATGGTCGTGATGATGATGTTAAGAATGTTACGGCTTCCGAAATTGTCTGATATTTGGCGACCCAAGTATGACTCATATCTGTTTGTTGCTAGCTCTCTGACCACTCCCAAACGGACCTGTAATCGAAGCCAGACAGGGGTGACGTTTAGCTATGTCAGTTAGTGTGTATTTAGGGATACCTATTCATCATGATAGGTACCAGGTACCGGATTTTAGTTCAGGCTTTGTTAATATACACCTTGTTACTGTTTACAGACACTATCTGTAGTCCGTAGTTTGTGTTAATGTTATAAAAGGACGTAGGCAAAGTTTAACTTACGTGAAGTCTAGTTTTATCATCAATCGTGTGTGGGTTATTATCCGTAATAGTGCTGAAAAGATTAGTGATAATAAATATAGGATTCGAAAAATCTACTTTTAAATTGTTTCTGGACTGTTCTGTACATGCTGATAACATTCACTGAAAGACATGGCTACATTTCGAAGTTAAGAATTAATAAGGGAAAACGATGATAGATACTAATAATACTAAATACACTAGAATAAAACATAATATTTTATTAAAATACCGATCATGAGCTAGGGCTTTAATATTTAAGGGAAATTTAATTATATATACATAACTGCAACAATAATAATATTAAAAAAAAATATTTACAAAAAAATGTTGATCTAAAATGTCCTTGTGAGAAATACACTTAATAATAGTAAAATTTTCCTCCACAACTAACGCATCAATATCGACAACATTGCAGTTCTTTTGGGCAAAGATATGATTTTTGATATCGTAGATGTGCAGATTTTTGTCTTTATAATCCTATTGTCAATTTTTAATGACATGAATACCAACATATAGATGGAATGAAGATAGCCGAGTTAAATATTGAAAAGCGAACAGAACGATTGTCTAAAGCAGCTTATAGGGAAAGAATATTTGAGCTAATTGAAAAGCCAACAATCTTATAAGTGCATCCCTGTAACGCATCGATCCTGCACACAAACACGGATACAAACACACTCGCACCGCGTCAGAGCAAATAAAACAAAATGCAACCCCCTTCCCCTCGTCTAGTCACGAGACAACAAAGGGTGTTCGCGCAAAATTACCACTTAGCCGCCCCATTGGAAAATGGTCCGTATCGTCAACACGAAATGGTTGGGGTCGCGTGCATACCACTACCGGCTATGTCCAGGAAGCGATGTGTTAAGTGAAGTTTAGACTTAATTGCGTTTACAGATTTTATGGTAGGATGTCGGGGGTGGCGGGTGCAGACAGTCTCGCAGATACTATCTATTAATATAGCTGATAAACTCCAAGTGATAAACTTGGAAATTTATTTCTTATTAATTTGGGAAGACGTGACGGTTCTGCTGTCCATAACTCTTGTTCCTTTCCTTGGTCTTGATAATATGAAATTTGCTATGATTTGTTCCTGGCTATAATATCTGTAGGTATATACATAATTATGTAATTCAAGTGGTGGATTAATTTAGCGGAGGAATGTTGTCAGTGTTTTGAAAACCATGCCTAACAACTACGTTTTAGATGAATTTTTTTTCTATAAAATACGTAACATGACGCCGTAATCCCCGAAGGGACTCCGAGTCTGGATCTGTGCCTGGTGTATGGCAATAGACTCACCGTCTTTTCCATGGAACGTAAACGTAACTGGTGAAACGTGGGAGTGTATTACACTCCGCTGCCTACCTCTTCGGGGATTACATTTTTAGAATTCTATGTACTACTGACTTGTGTAAGTAATATTCTTATTTGCTTAACTAACATTATCAACTTAAATAAGGGTGACTTCCACAGTCACCTCTTTCGATGTCACTTTCAATGTTAGCGGTTATTTATTGTCATTGGACAATGTGTATCCTTGCACAAACAACCGCTCTTAGTATAATTTGATTATTTAAAAAAAATACGTTTTTAACAATTTATGTGATTGTGTAATGGTATACGTAAAGATGTTTAATAAATAAATCTTAACGCAGACTGTTGTTCGAAGTAAAGGAAATGCGATTAAAAACACATAATTTTCGTCTACACAAAATTTTCTGATGTATTTTCCAATGTACGGGGGTAAATCATTAAATAACACAAATAAATGTCGAAATTCTACGGTTGAGAAAACTCGGAACCAGTAAAGACGAGGAAACGGGGCAAGGCTTGCGGCTGTGAAGTCTTTGGCTGTTTAAAGAGCATTCTTTCTCTTCGTGACAAACAAGATCGTAACTAAAAAGCTACGACACGGCGCCGCTTGCAGCTACGTTCTACGAGAAAAGTCCTTTCAAATATAAAGAAGGAAAAACGTAACAGACATTGACGCTTTTGTTCCGAATTTTGGCAAAAACTCTTATCTCCTGTTTATCGATTATTTTTCTTATTTTTATGTATTTTAATTTTCGTAGTAGTTTCGCTTTTACGATGGAAATTTAAATAATATTCAATTAAATTGTATGCTAGTATTTGAAAGTTTCATAGATTTAGCTCTTTATATTTGTTGGATTTCGGTGTCATAAATTCTTGTGTCAGGTCAATAGTTATATTTTTTGCTAATACGATACGTTTCGTTTTTGAATAAAAAGAATGCAGTCTCTCATTTCGAGGGTGCTGGGTTCAAATTCATGGCATGCACCTCTTTACAAAAATGCATTATAAGTTTAAATATCACTTGCTAACGGTGAAGGAAAACATCGTGAGGAAACCTGCACACCTTAGAATTAAAAAAAAAA
>DWJK01006512.1:0-10423 GCA_018248815.1 Croniades pieria auraria | reverse complement strand
GTGCGCGCCATGGATTTGAACCCAGCACCCCCGGAGTGAGAGGCTGAATTCTTAACCACTAGGCTATCACTGCTTTTACTGCTTAGTGAAAATCTTAGGGAAATACTTAAACAAGTTTTCTCACACTAATACCCAAATATATTTTTGTGAGGGAAGATTTTTTATTGTACACAACATATTGAATGCAACACATAAGTCCTTAAGCTGATGTGGCATTTTAATGTGAGTTATTCTGACACAGAGGCTTCGTACAAGAAGAAAGAGGTGCACAAACACGTGAGACACCGTCAGTCTGGCACCATATTTTCGTTTGGCACGAGCTAAGTCCTGCAACAGAAACGATTCCAGACGTAGCTGTCGTTCCTGTAGGATAAGTTCGTGAGGTTGAGAGAAAGTGTGGGAAGACCTCGTATCTTTTGACTTTGACTATCAGGTTGTGCACTATGAGAAATATTGCGTTAAAATGTCTGCAAAATACGCATAGAAATGCCTCAAAGAAAACGGTCGATAAAATCCCAAAAAAATATAATAAGGTGTATTATTAAAATCTTATACAAAAATAGCGATAAAAAATCCAACGCACCAAATAAATTTGCCCAACTCTGTACTAGACGATAAAGGTCCAAACACTAAAAAAGGCAAACCAAAAATTCAATAAAACACTTGAAATAACAACGCATTGTGCATAAATCCCAAATCCCTACTTGTGTCATTTTGACAAAGGGCCAATAAATTCGCCATGCTATAGACGGCAGAACTTAATCTTTGGATAAACACAAAGCGTGCGTTACATATTTTTTTATACACAATTTTGAACAACAAAAGGATGGATATGATTTTTTATATCATCCCCACGTTTGTTAT
Organism: Croniades pieria auraria; assembly: GCA_018248815.1. Taxonomy (NCBI): domain Eukaryota; kingdom Metazoa; phylum Arthropoda; class Insecta; order Lepidoptera; family Hesperiidae; genus Croniades; species Croniades pieria. Next base: position 9,559 of record DWJK01006512.1, on the reverse strand, counting down.
AGGATTTACGTTAAAATAATTTAAGCGAGTTTATTGTTGACGGTGTTTTATTGACTGGCATAAAGACGTGAATTTGTTGTCTATTATATTTTTATTATCTGTGCCGTTGTTAATTGCAATAAAATGGCCAGCATGGACCCACGGCGCGGATTATGGTCTGTTATTGTTAGCTTGTAAAAATATCGTGATTTTTAGTGGCTGTATTTTTATTGCAACTCATTATATTTTTATCAATCATAGGGAACGTTCACGGTGGTCGTGTTACTGAGTTACGTAGCGTCAAATTTTAAAAATAATACAAAGTACCTACTGTTTTAATGACAATTTTAAGTATAAATTTATTTTCAAGACTTATTTATAGACTGTCTTTTGAATGTCTAATTTTTCTAGTTATTGCAAACACGCCTGCTGACAGTCGGCTAAAGATTTCTATTGTATTTCCTAATTCAAACAAAGTATTATTGGATAGTTAGAGTAATTGAAATTTCCAGTAGCAACCATAACTCTAACTTGAGCCCAGTGTATGGCAAGACTCAACTCCTATTCCACAGAACGCATTACAGCAGATATCTATAACATTGACATATGACTTCAAAAGTTGGATTACTACTCCCCTCTATCTACCCCTTCGGGTGAATACAAATGTGATGTTCTCATATTGGCCACAACAATTCTTTTATCATTGTCGTCATCTTCTCCGTATGAAACGGCTTATTATTCGACTGCTCCGCTGACCAAGTGCGGATTAACAGACACACATTATATTGATTAATATTTTGCAAAACGGACTCACATTTCTTAGCGCGCTGAACCGATAAAGTCGGCTTTGAATAAATCCTCCGAGTAATATTATAATGAGGGCTCAAGAGCCCTCTGGGGGGTTGTTAGGGAGGCGTCGAGTTGGAAAACTTCACCCTTATCCCAGGGGTAAACGTATGCTCTCCTAATTATAGGTTAAAAGGTTGATGAGAAGTCGATTATATTAAAGCCTTTGTTTAACGACATCTTATTAAATGTATATGTATGTTGAAATGATGTATAATTAGATGAAACAAAACATTACTTATAATACGGCCGTTTACGAGTATTTCACACATTTTACGTCCTTTAATTTTTTTTCTCCCTCTATTTTTATCGCGCCTGTAACGTACGTGGCGTAACTGATGGTGCAGTCTACCTCAGCTCGGGTACACAGCCTAGCTGTCCACGGGCCGCAGCGTAGGCCCGAGAAACAGTGCTCTGCGATATCCAACCCGCATGACTTGTATAGGGATTGTGAACAAACACTCGTGTAAAGAAGATCTATGTCTAGCAGGGATCTTAGACAGGCGAATGATAATTATAAATGATGTGTATCAATAAATTTTAGCATTCATTGAGTATATATAATGTGCCTTAAGACGATATTGGAATGTAGCTAACAATAAGTTGTGTCATCGTCATGATAAATCCATTGATTGTAACACTCTTGGGAACAGCTCTCCTTTAACAACGAGAAGGATAAAAGGCACACTAGCCCAGAGCTGGTGGGTAGATACCTTAGTTATAGATGTTAGGAGTACTTTTAAACTGACGTTCATTTTATTCATCTCCGAATAAATCAAAGAACGTACACCTTACCTAGGTTTGTCGCTACCGGCTCTAGTATTCTGACTCGCCTTCTAAATAATTTTAATTTACTCTACTGACTTTCTTAACATATGAACATACTATTTAACTTTTTCTATATTTCTGCAGTGTAAATCATGCTGTGACGTCATCAAGCAGGTTTCATGTTGTCTCACTCGGGTTGTACATGAAATATTAAAAAAAAAATTATCGCCAGCCTTTGTTTACATTGCTAAAAACATTTCTTTAAATGTCTTTTATTTCAAATTTGTAATAATGCTGTATATTTGTTTGTGAATTTATGACTTTTTTTTTTCTTTGAAGCTTACACCACATAATTTTGGGATAATGTTGTCTTGAATAGACCATTCAATACATCACCGGTTATGAACATAATTAAATTCGACATTGGATTGCGTGCTTGTTAACATGCTATTATAAAGCAATCCAATTTAATAATATACGCTTTTTTTCTAAAAAAAACTGGAAATCTTTCAATAGCCACGTGTAATTAAACGAAGACGTTCGATCTTAAGGGCGGGGGCTAATCGCACCCTAATCGAATACCATCGCTATTATAAACACAATGTTGGAGCTCCCGATTGCTACCAGGTGGCGCGAGTTACAACCGACAGCGGATTTTTTCTACAGATACCCACATAAATAAATAAATTATTTTATCGCTTCATTGATAGTCATGAAAGCAATGGTAAGGAATAAGGCTTTTTCTAGACACATGTGGTCCATCTAAGGACGTTTCGACACTTTTCAAAAGGGGAATCCTGGCCAAACGATAGGATTACAATATTGAAAAAAAATTAAAAAACAAAGCAAAGGTAGAATAGATTTAAAAAGGGCGGATATTATTCCAATAACTTAGTCGAATAAATTTCATATTGGTATTGACAATATACGTTTTGTTTTTAAAGAAATAATATTAATTATACAATCATTAAAAAACGTTGGACATAACAACGTTTGAAATACATTTTAATATATTTGTTCAATGATGTAATACAACAGAATGAACAAGTTGAAAAAAAGTATTAAAACCAACGATTCCAATACAGTTCATCGTTAAGTATATTAGCGTATCACCAATGGATGCGGGTCTTCTCTCGTAATGAGAATACTTAGGGCCCAGTATGCAGTCTTTAGCTGGGCTGTGGCCAGGCTATACAAGCTGTAGTCGTTGGCCAAGAGCAGATTGGCAGCCTCCGCTAAACGTAGAATCGAAATATCTTGAATACATTCCAATTTTTTAATGTAGAAATAGGGTCGCATGTGACTGCAATCTCACCAGATGGAAAGCGAGATGCAGCCTAGGATACAGCACACTCAATTAAAAAGTGCCTATTCATGTAATAACAGTCAAATTCCGCCTCCGCTCGAGCAGGTATAACGACCCCGCGAGCCTCTCAACCCTCGGCCCAAGCGCGACTCCCCGGCGATTTCTTACCACCCCGTCTGTCAAAGCCACGCCGTCCCTAATATATCGCATAGCCTTTGTAATATCATTAATCACGTTCAAAGTGCTTTGTTTTTGATTCCGCGTATTAATTTAAACTACCTATGGCGGGGGTGTTTCATATTATAATCGTTTTGTATGAAGTTCAGCTTGTTCTATGTACGTTATATGTACAACTAACCACGTTGTTTAAAAAAAAATTTAACGGTTTTTTTTTCACTGTTCCATCTTAGGAGCCCGAGATATTCTCACCTACATGTGCATTTTACTATATAACAGATGACGCTCTGACGCCCGACTGATCGTGGTCTCGGAGACCTATTAGATTAGGTTAGACCGAAGTGTTGGAAGTTATATGATACATACTGGCTGAGAGGGGAGTCAGAAGTCTCCGACGACGGCGTGTGCTTATGAAAAGAGTAATGAATGTAGAAGAAACTCGTTGTAGATCAGCTCTGTAAGGATATCATATTTAGCGATAGCTGTGCTCCGCCTACCCCGTAAAAGACTTGGCGTGATTTAATAATAATAACAATAATATTAACGTTCTTTTTTCCACAGATTATAGACAACCAATGATGGGCAACCCGTGGCCTATCGCGAAGCCCATAGCCAGCAGACCGATACCAGTTCAGCATCAGCATCTACAACACCTGCTGGCTTGCCACCACCCTTATCTAGGTAAGCCATTTCAATCATAACATCGGATCGAACACGGTCAGTTTGAATATGCGTGACCACGATATAATTACATTCAGCTAGTCAGTAATGATGTTTATCACTCAATAAAATCTTTTTGGAAGCCTTCGAACATGGAGTTTTCGTACCCATGTTGGATTAGTTAAAACTGTCTTTAATAGGGGAAATGTTCATAAGTGTGGATGCAATACAATTAAAATGTCACATAAGAAATTTATAATAATAATATAATAATTATTAATATATTTATAATCAAATTTCACATATTTAATTTCACATTTTCACTTTTTTCACACGTGAAACATTTGAAGTGCCTACTAAATAAAATACTTCTTTTCGCTTTGACATAATTATGTTAAAATATGTTAAATTTGTTTGGTTTTATTTTTAGGACGAAATTTTTAAATTGAATATGCCAATAATCGTTATCTATGAAAATTAGAAAGCACATCATGTCTGATGCTTCTTTATATTTATGTATTATATTTTATCATACTTATCAGGATACAAACCAACTCTAAACTGATTAAAGACATACATAAAGAAGAATGTTTAACATAACTACACATATGTACATAATTAAAAAATGAACAAAGTATCAAAAAAATCATAAACAGCTACAATTGTTAAAGACAGTACGATGCGAAATTTAATACACCCTTGCACAAGTTAAAAAGACCCATAAAATCCGTACGAACAGTTCTGTTGTAAAAACAACAATCGACAACAATGGCGCACAACAATTGTTACAACAGTCGCGCCCTGTTGAACACAACAACAATATAACACAATCCGTAACATAAACATTGTGTTGTTGGCTGAATAATTGACGTTTATACCACACATGGTCTTAGCGTGGGATTAAAAAAAGTTAACAAGAATTGGCGTTTACCTTTTTTAGATTTTTGGCGGGAATTAATTGACAATGTAGGAACAGACACAAGTTGAACACTCATATTATACAGCCATATCATTCCAAACATACGCCGCGATACTAAGTAATCATCCCCGGAATTCTAATTATTATTATATCTCCACGGTAGGTTCTTTATGGAGTAGGCTGAGAGGATCCAATATCTCTATCCATACAAACCTAACGAACTTGTTTTACATTGATCGCTCTACTGTAAGTGCTGTAATAAAGAACCTGAGAAATTTGATAAGAAAAACTAGTCTTTGTTCTTTATTTTTTATTGTCACAGAGCAGTCAATACAACTTGTTAACATATTTTTAGTCTGTAAATTACAATGCGGCAACTTTTGGTTAGTCTCTGTAAATTGGAACTGTATAAAGTGCAGTGTATAGACTTGTTAGTGTCACGTGCAGGAGTCCATCTAGATTTTGGGGTTGATCGATTTAGGGGTAGTATCAGTTAAGGGTGTCACCTTAGCTGACAGTTTCGTAGTAATCCGCACAATGAATATATGTTAGCGATGTTTTTGGTATTTTCTTATACATTGTTTGTTTTTTTTAACTGGCTCTATGGTTGAATAATTTGTGCCATTTTCACTGCTAAGTGAGGGCTACGGGTTTGATTCCATTTAGAACAAATATATATGGAAAGACCAAGTGGATTTCCTCTGTGTATGGAAGTAAATTTATCTATATATAAGTAGATACTCGGAAGGAGTAGCGCTGATTACAGGAGGCCTATGATCAGCAGTGGACTTCCAAAGGCTGATAATGATGATGATACTAGTCTTGCCATCCCGAAAAACTTACGTGAGTTAATCCGGCACATACATATATAATCATATGATGATACTCGTATACATGTGGAAATGTATACCTATACTCGTATGTAGTTTATCTGCCGCCTAGTTATCAAGTCAAGGTCTCTTCAGCCCTATTTTAATGGAACTGTCCAAGATTTTTTTATAAATTAAGATGTATTTAGGTAATTAAGTCTGTTTATTATATCTATAACATTTTCTCTCGTCCACAGTGAGGCCAACACAAGCTCATACACAGGTATTCCCGCTGCCCGGCGGGTTCCCGTGGGCGCACAGCTCTAGAGGTAATTATTTTTATGCTATTTAGGGAATTTTATTCGGCTTAATGAAAAACATGACAATTTGAACAAGTGATCGTATTAAATGGTAAATTGGTTATACTTATGGTAACATAGATATACGTTAGAACATTGCAACGCATATTTTTAAAAAGTTTTGCGGTTTGAAATCCAATCTCCTAGTGCAAGAGCTTTTGGGTCGAGTCCTGGCTACCACTGTCTACTTTAGACTATAGTTACATAGTATTTAAAAATATTTGGTGTAAGTGTAGAAAAATATCATAAGGAAACCTGCACAACTTAGAATTTACAATAATATTCTCTAAGGAGTGTGAAGTCCATTAACCCGAATTTGGCCAACGTGGCAGACTGTGGCCTTTCTTTTTTCAATTATTGTGGAACGACAAAAAGGGCGATGATAATAGTAATAGACATAAATAGAACACTCCTTTGTCTATAGTTCTTTCTTACCCAAAAATCTTGATTGATTCTTACCCAAAATAATTGATAGGTGATGATCGAGCTTAGTGGCGTGCTAGTGAAGAAGTCCATGTCCAGCAGTGGACGAAAATAGGCTGATGATGATGATGCTGACGATGATGATAAAAATGACGGTTATCATGATACACTGATTAAAAATAATTTCCTTTAGGCAAGCCCCGTCGCGGCATGATGCGTAGAGCAGTGTTCTCGGACCTCCAACGCAAGGGTCTGGAGAAGCGATTCCAAGTACAGAAATACATATCCAAGCCGGACAGGAAGAAGCTCGCTGAGAAGCTCGGACTGAAGGACAGTCAGGTAGGCGATTAATATCTTTTCTCACTAATTACAAGAATTAAAAATCTCTGTTATTTCTTCTTGATCGATTTGTCAAGTGTTTTTATGATGCAAGGAGAGCACATGAACAGACATTACAAATAGCCAGGATTTCAAGTTTTTGACGCTGTTAGTTGCAATTCAAGAATAGTTCCAGAATACAGATACATTCCATTCCAGAATAATTTATTTGCTATATCAAAGAATATAACGTCTTACAGTAATCGAAGATCATATCGATTGACAGATGAAGTCAATAATTCATATTTAATTAGAGATTAAATTTCGCTCTTAACGCTTCTACAACCTTTCATGAACAACCAGTTTAAATAACAATGTAAACTGACTCCATTTTGAAAATCCTCGTCAAAATCCGATACAGAGCGGGCAAGTATTAATTAACCTGCCCAAACATTTTTGCGTACTAACTTTTGACGTTGCGAGTTCAACTCGTTAGTGTGAAAGCGCCCTAACACTTGGGGGAGTAACATGGGGTGTTACAAAAAATTGCTACCCTCAGGGCATAATAGGAGGGGTCTGTCAGCCGCAGCTGTGGGGTTGCCGCCCCTTAGGAAGGACGTTTTAAACAATTACTCGCTCCTAAACTTGATATTTGCATTTTGAGTCGTGTATCGGTGCGGCTGCACGGACATGTTTGCCTTTTCCCGCTTTTTTTCCTCTCTTTTCTTTTTTAATTAATGCACAATTCGGCGGGAAATTATCGATATGTGGTTTCTACAGATTAGATAATTTTATTCTTACGTTTAATTAAGCGCAACTATACTGTTTAATTTGAAATATCAGTACTGTATAAATATGAGAATGATAAGAAGAACTAGATGTAATTTTTTTTTATTAATTAAACACTAAAGCTAACAAATTTCTTATAAACCTGCCAAATACTCATTAGAAACAAAAACAATTATCATCGATGACATAAAATATTGGTGGAAAAGTTTACTATATTGTTTTTATTAAAACAATAATGTTTAAACAATATATATATGTAGTTTCCACGTAATATTTCCTATCGTAATAAATCTCTTAAGTTGAAACAGCTACAAAGACGTCTACAACAAAGCGTTTACGTACAGTTTTCCTCAATAACTCCGACAAAAGAGTCCAACGTTCCACTTTTTATTCGGTCGTCATGGCGAAATAAACCGTTATTTAGCGAAAAATTGCCGATGTAATCGGTTTTCTTTCCCCCGCCCTAGCTTATTGTTTTTTAAATTGATAAAGTGAACGAAAACGGATTTGGACAGCTTTGATTTTTTTAAAGGGTTGCCTTCAGATAAACTTTGTGGTTTATATTTATATCTTTAAATTGAATACACATATGTACGTACATTGTATGATTTAATAATCGGACAGTTTTTGCAGTTTATTGTGAATTATTATTTATATAGTTTTTATATAACCTTACAGTATAATAAACGTAAAGGTAACATCACACCTGTAATCCCCGAAGAGGTAGGCTGAGTTGTGTAGTACACAATATAATACCTAACAGAGATTCATAGTAACTCGATGTAAATATTTACGAGCAGCAAATTTTAAATAAACCATCACATAACTATCATCACAATTATCGTCAATCCATTTATCCTTCCACTGATACAGGACTTACAATACAAAGGGTTATCGCCATATTCAGCCCCATTGGGCTAGTGCAAGTGTTTAGACTTTGTACACGTTACAAAACAATAAAAATGACGTTAAGGTGTTTCGGTTTGTCAACTATGTTTCCCTTCTCCTATATTAAAATATATTACAATAGTTGTAAAAAAAAACGTAACATGAATGGACAAGAGTATCTGCGTAAAATTAATCAAAGACCAGTCATTACTTGAGACAAAGCTGCCGTCACTCAGCGCATCTGCCTCTCACACACGTCTAACATGTCAAAAAGTGAATGGGTTGATGATGATATAAAAGAATAAAAAAATTATAATTTTAGTTTACATATTTTACCTACATATGTAATTGTTTGACATAAAATTTACGATTATGAAAGGAAACACGATGAAGATATAACACAAACTGTTTACTTTTGCTTAAAATTAAGAATACAACAATAATACAATTAATTCATTATATTAAAGCACCGTAACAAATTAATAAGTATTAATTTAATTTTCATTTATCTGCCTACAATTTTATTTAATATATTTTTATAAATGTACTACAGTCGTTCACATCACAGATAAAATTAAACCGTAACGTTCTATAGACACCGATAATCCATTGTCATTCACAAACATCATGTTTATTATAGAATTCCCGAACGAAATTTCATAAACAAAGCTCAACCACAGACAATCGCTTCCACCCACGGTATGTTATCTGTTCCCTAATTCGATAAACGGCGCCAATTATACTCGCCCTCCTATTAATTCGGAGTTTCCTTTCTCTATTATTAAGCTTTTACAATACATGTAATTCAGAGAGAAATTTTTCTCTCTTTGTTCGTAAGCTATACGATATGTACATACGTGTTCTGGCCGCTAATGAGCAGCAGCGTAGGCGATGTGAGAAGCCGTGCTTTCTGGTCCCAACCCACAAGTCCAGTGTGGAGGTTATGGGCAAGAGCTCTCAGAGAAGGCCTATGTCTAGCAGTGGGCTTAAACTAGCTGATGCTGATGTTGAACGCGTCCCTGGTGGGTGGTCACCGGTCCGTATGGAAAATTGTAACACGTACTATATTATTTACCACAATTTTGACGGAAACCTTGCTGTTCAAGGATAATTCCGCCCGTTGTTCCAATTGTTAGTGAATCTGCCTACTGAGCCAGAGGTCGTGAGTTTTATTTTCATCCGGGACATATATTTGTGTGATGAGAAAGTATCAAGTATTTGTTATGTGTCCAGATGTAAAAATATTTGTATAATTTCATAATCTTAATTCTTTCCGTTTCATCGTTTTCTACATCAACATATCCTTCAGCGCTGATGA
>DWJK01006511.1:0-10423 GCA_018248815.1 Croniades pieria auraria | reverse complement strand
AAGAAAGCTACGATTATAGATTCATGTATTTTTTCAATCTATCAATGCGTCTGGTCTTCTGACTTGTCCAAATTTTTCCTATTTTGATACCTATTCTATTGGACTTAAACGTAACTGGTGAAACGTGGGAGTGTACCACACTCCTCTGCCTACCCCTTCGGGGATTACAGACGTGATATTACATTACTTTCTATAGATTTTAATAACAAATTTTATAAAAATACATGTATAAAATTAAGTACAAGTTTGCATTTGTAAATGTACCAACAATATACCGACCGCGTGCGTTCAGACGCTTTCATTTAGTATCCCATTGTGGTTGCATATTATATAATATAATAATACGATTTGGGTGCGGAAAATTATCACAAGAGCGGATTATCAAGGCGAATGGTCATCACCATGTAGAACCACTACACAAATATAACACGTGGGGACAGAATGTTCACTGCGTTTCATAGACAAAGCCACTAGGAGAAACACGTTAATTGTAACACATAATACAATATAATACAAAACTAATAAATAAACTAAAAATAAATAAATATAATAATTAAAGTAGCGGTTTATACTGTAGGATTCCAGTTTGCTGTTTGGCAGAATGTTTGTACAAATAACGTAATGTATGTAATGGTTAAGTCTCCACCGCGACCTCGCTGCTAACGGCGGGAGCTCATGGGGAAGGACCTCGTAACTAGTCGGGCCATCCCGAAAAACGTACGTGAGTTAAGCCGGTACATATTTAAGCATATGCATAAATACTCACGAAAAATTTAATAGTAAATTATGTATGTACGAGATAGGCAGAGGGCACCGAGGTTCAAATATATTTATCCTGACAGAACTTTGTGTTATTCCTTCAACTTGATATCAATCTCGTATACGAGTTCATAATACTAACATTATGATTATGACTATCGCTAATAAAATTAGTATTTAATAACCACTTCAGTTATGATTAATGCCTGTAAACGGTGAATTAAATTAGATACGAGCAAACAGGTGGCAATAAAACCATTAAAAAGCAAATGATCGGTAAATTTCCAGAAACATTACGGTCGAATATCAATTTATCAAATATCAATTGGATATTATATCCATTAATAGAAGAAATTCTATTGAAGGAATAAAAACACGAATTTAATAAGATATGAATGAACTATTGCTTCTATTTTAATAACATGAGCTTAGCGTTCATGTAATAGAAATAGTCGATAATCTAATATATTAATCAAAGTTCACTTTTCAAAGTTGTTTACATTTTTTTAAAAATTCAAAAACCTTTTACATACGGGTATGTTAGAACGGAAAAGTTAATTCTGATTAGACACTTCAAGATTGTGGGGATATTTTCCAAGCTGATTTTTCTGTATCTGGGTATAACGCAACAACGAATAGCAACATTTTTAAAGCTACGTTCATTCGTACTGCACGTAACAGGTACATATAGAAAGACTCCATTAAAAGAACAATTTAGACTACGCAGAAAGTGCCAGCGATGTATAAAAACATTACTGTTTACATACAATTAGTGTTGCCTACTTATTTTATGCCCGTTATTCAGAAACTTGTTATTTTTGCCGTTCAAGTAATTTTTCACTTATACAAAAAAAAGGGAATAAACGAGATTAACCAATGGAGAGAACTCTAATAAACTTGCAAATTTCAAATTATTGTTAGTGGCAATACGCTCACCCCCTATTCTATGGAACCCAAACGTAACTGGTGAAACGTGGGAGTGTACTACACTCCTCTGCCTTCCCCTTCGTGGATTACTGGCGTGATGTTACATATTTTACATATTGTTGATGTTTAATTTCATTATTATCATGATTATTATGTTCGACTTGTCTACATCCATAGCTGCACATAGTCTTCTATAAAAGGGAGTCTTTAATTAAAGGCTAACTATTTCACCTTGCGCAAGACCGAGGAAAGTTTGCGGAATTGATAGCCAACCTACGCTAGTCGGATAAGCACTGTAAGAAGAAGAAGAAGAATTAAGGGAAAGTTTTCAGACGGTTAATCAATGAATTTTGGTGAAATTCGAATTTTAAAAATTAAACTTCATTGGCATTGTATCACTTAGAACTGTAAAGTGAATGTCGTGAATTGTAAAGCCTCCACGAACGCAGTAGAACACAATAACTTAGTCGCCTCACGCACCGCGGCGAGACACCGCATCATTGCATAACCGGTGCATCGCACACACGTCGGCAAAAAGCTTAGAGCGACGCGCTCTCTGAGGAGCTTTTTATCACTGGAGAGTTTAATACCCTGAATACTATGTTTGCACTCAGTGATTCCGACCAGTCGAAGCGTTTGACATGTATGACATGTAACTCAAAAAATTTCATAGTACTCTGGTAAAGATAATATAGGACTTAATTTAGTTCTAAAATTTAAATTATTTTTAAAGTATAGCAAATAAAGTTCATACTGAATAAACCAGGTAGATGTCTAAAGACTACCTTAAGGTACATATGTATGTATGTGCATGGCTTACTTCACATATCTATTTGTAGATAACCAGCATTAAATAAATATAGTGCAATATAAAGTAACCTTGAAACATTATCCAGGATTTGTACATATATGTAGGTACAACAAATGGCCATAACTAACAATTTCGGTAACTCTAGTTCCAATGGCCAGAAAGTATCCAGATAATAAACATACATATCATACGAACATAGAAACAAACAATTCCACATTTAAATTTAAGACATCGATTGTTCTCAAACCTAATTAACTCACAGCTTCCTATTTCAACACGTTGCCATTAAAAATGCCACCGTAAAGCAAATAACAGAAACCGTATATATATAGATCATAGGGCACACTTTAAACGGACGCGGCTATTAACATCTGAAAGAATAAATCTGTTTGTTATCAACTCCTCAGTAGTCCGCTGAGTGAAAATATACTCCAACTGTGTGGTTTACGTTGGAAGCTCTAAACCTGCTTACCCACTTACAGCAAGATTCTCACCGCGGAATATATGAGACATTTGTTTACCTGAGAACAAAGAGACGAGATACGTATTATTTTGGGGTTTTCTCTTGTTTAAGTACGTTTTTTTTTCAGTAGGCGAAAATATAAATCGATTATTACAGATATTTCGTAGTTGGCCACTTTTTAACCGTATATTTGTTATACGTAAATAATACATACACAAATTCATTAAACAATCGATTACTACGTTATCAATATACACTTAGAAATATATCTATAACTTATTACAGTACATCCTAAAACTATATTATTTTCGGAGCGAATGGTTAATTATTTGAAAACATGCGACATCATTTCCGGTACAATTTTTACTGTAAGTTTGATATATCGATACTGTTACCGTCAATTTTAGTCAAACTCACCGGTATATTTTCTTAAGCTATTCAAGTCACCTCTAAGTTCTCTATATCTATTTATATAGATAAGAGCAAAGCCTAAAAATTATGTTACACAGAGTACTCTATTGGCTTAACCGAATTCCTAAACGTAAAAAGTACATGCCTCGCCGATTCTCAAAACTTAAACCTACCTCTAACAGATCTAAATTATTGATACTTGATATATAAAAATTGTACGTTATACAACGCTCCTTTTAAACTATAATGTAGAACCGGATCTTTTATTAAATAAGCAATGGATTTCGTTTACTGCTGCTTGTACGACCTCACGCTAACCGTCAACGCCAACTGACAGCGACGTAAGATTTTTTAATTCGAAATAATAGAATCGTAATCGCTGTTATCGATTATTCAGACAGGCGTGTGATAAATGTCAAAACAAAAATATATATTTTTTTACCGTTCGCCTATCTGTAGCGCGATTGTGCCACTCGATCCTATGACATTTGAATAGATCGCTGACAATGCCGAAAGTATAGATAGCAACACAAATGTCGACCGTGTGTAGCCAGCCCACGATATCCTGTTAACGCTCCATTTAAATACTATTGAACAGTAAATCAAAGCAACAGACAGATACAAACACTATGCAGTTCCGCCGAACTTTTCCTAGTGCAAAAAAATAGCGTATTATTATTATAAACAGCTTTTGACCGCTGAAATACTAATACTACACCGAGTTTTACTTACGCTATTTCTCTACTATCTCTATATACTCAAGTGTGTTAGGACATATAACTGATCCCAGGACGTTCACTTGTATTTCTCATTGGTTACAAAAGTAGATAGTGTCCAATTACCACTTAACTTGTATGCCCGTTTGCTCCTTCTTTGAACTATTGCAACACAATGACTACGTCTGATCATTATTTCAAAAGGGCGTTCACTTTATGCCGTCTTAAAAGCATCACATTTTTAATTATATGTGCGATTTATATTGACTCATCCTGCAATGTCGAACAGATCGTCATTATAATTTCTGTTCCCGAGGCGCTTTCTTCAAAGCGTGATTGGGAGGTTCAAAATTAAAATAAAACCCAAAAGCCACTACAAGTGGGGCGGATCTTTCGAGAAATCTCTTTGCGGCCGAGTACTCCACGAGAGGCTGGTGAGACATCAATAAAATTTGAGGACTCTTAAAACATGCCCGCTACTTCGTTAATGATTAAAACTTTTTACGAACGCACATCAATAAAAGAGAAAAGTTTATTTACAAATTTTATTGGAACGTGGTAACTGAAACAACTGACGCTTCGAGTGGAACCATTTCGCCGCTGAGTTGCAGTTCTCGTGCTGTTAGTTCCGGTGCGAAAAACAAAATAAAAAGCGGTTTCATTTCTTTCCTTTACAGTAGGATTCGAATCGTTGAGTTTTCTTTTTAATGGTTTTCTGGATGATGGATCATGACCTATCTGCAAGTCAGTCTCTACATGCGTAAAGATATGCTTATTTCCCAAAGGTGTAGGTGGCGTCTTAGAATTCCCCTCAAGTACCGTCCTGACATACATCCGTTTCTGGCAGACGTCTACGTCTTTTCTACAATATGTTTACCAAAGTCGTCACACTCGACTATTAAATGAACACACAGGACTCTTGACCTTGGTTGTTTATTTCTTTACAGAAAATTTTACTCGGGAAATTTAGACGTTGGTTGTGAGATTACTGAATTAAAAATAAATCATGAATTCACTGCACCTGTTTAAAAAAAATTCAAGCAGGTCGTGTATATAAAATAAATAACCGCGTACACGGGGAACAACATGCGATGTCTCATGCCGTACGACGATAAGGATCTGCTAAAAAATGTATATAAAATTCGAGGCAAAGAGATGTACCTTGTAGAATGCGTAAAAGCAACTTGAGGTTGAAACCGGATATTCTTTCAAGTGTCGTTTAATTGGAGTTCCTTATAATTACACAGTAGACACGACCCCCAGTGCGAAACGGTCGGCTACATTAATCTCGGGGCAACACACTGCGAGGTGGATACGCTACCAAATACTTAACTTTCATCAAACGTATTTCGTTATGTTCCTTCGAAGCTTCCTAAAGATATTCGATACCCCAAAATCCTTTTTACATCGAACACACATTGTTACTATAACTTTATTTCATCGCAGTAAAATTTTATTCTACCTGCTAGCAAAATAAAATATTATCATACATAATATAAATGGGCCTTTTGCGATATCGCAATCAAACGAGCTTATAGTTGTTTGGCAAATGCGAAAGCAAGCTCTTCTGTAACTGCATCCCCCAGGGAGCAATGATTTGACCGCACCTTTCAAAACTTCCTCCCCTTTGTTTTGTTACACCGCCTTTCTCTCTATTGTAGATTGCCGATTTTATAGACGACCTTCCATCTATCCTACTACGAATAAGTTATTTTCATGAAAAAAGATAGCTACTCGTCTAGAATTTTAACAAGTATTGATCATATGCTTCTAACCCGTGATATAACATTTAGCCGATGTCTAAAATTACCTAGCTTATAAAGATTTTGAGTTGTTTGGTTACAACACGAGTAATAAACATTCGTGTCACTTTTTCTCGTTACGCAACGTCGTTTGTGACTTAGAAAGTAATTCTGCCATAAATTAAGCAAAGAAAAGAATCACTGGAACGAAGCCAGAATAAGAGATTCGATGACCGTTTGACGCGGGATCCAGCCAAGAATTCTTACAAGAAAAACATATTAGTGATTACGAGTTATTGTGTATCAGAGGCTCGCTTACCGAGAAAATAAGAGAATACCCAACGTCGGGATGACGTCGATGAAATTTTATTTATACCGAAAGTTACATTATACATAACATAATGTATTCTGTCGTATTCAATACAAATGAGGATAAAAGAATCAGTAACTCAGAACAATGACGATTGAAAGATTGAAATAGAAAAAATCTGGCAACATCTTCTCAGTTCATCATATTTGAAATTTATCATTATCAGAACCTGATAAATATGTGTGTGTATTTTTAAGCGATAAAATTCGTACAATGGACTCCGTTTTAGAACTTGTATAACGGTTCTTAATAGGCAAACAATAGGAAAAGTAGATTTTGTGGTCACTGCCGAAGACCTAAATGACACTAACAACTTATGCATGCAGAGACCAATAATTTATATTCGGGTTTATACGTATACAGTATCGCCAAAATTTTGTCATAATGAATTTACGCGAAGTAATACCACTCTTTCTCACTCTGAGAAGAGGCCCGCGTCCAACTGTGTTAGGATACCTGATAATGATACTTCACTTCTATTAAACATATGAAAATATTGTACTCATTCGTTTTGATTCGCCAAATAATAAACCTATTACCGAGCAGCTACTTACTTACTAGACCTACTTTCAATATACGATTAGTCACGACAATTGGACGAACGCATTGTACTATTCAGACGGGAAGGATGTCACCGTTCACGAGTTGTTCGGTATGTTGCGGACAATAGCCGAGCCCTCAGTTCCGATTGCTCGTTGGCAAATACAAATTGGTTGTCGGTTGCGAATAATTTGTTATAGATGTCGATATTACCACGTCATTACATTAATTAGTTTAGGTTTTTTTTTTATTTTTCTATCATTCCTCTATTGGACACGGGTCTCCAGGCAAACGCGGATTGGCACATACGCCATATTTCACACGCCTTATAGATTTTTTTTAAAACTCTTTCGTGTGCAGGTTCCTTACGACGTTTTCCTTCGTCGTTGCAGGATATTATATTTAATCTCATCACGCACGTTTTTGTTAAAATGTACTCGCCGGGAAATTGACCCAAGCTTTGGCTTCGCATCTTCAGTACCTCGCCTGGCAGCCTATATACCTAGCTTTAGATTAACTATATTTATCTTAAATATTTAAAACTATACCCTCAATATCGGAAGACACTGTAATATTAAATTTTCATATTCCTAAATGTAAGGTAATCAAAGAAAAATTGTCTATTAAATCGGCAACTAGATATCATTTAAATATCAATTAAAATCATATCAAATTAACATATACTTTTAATTTGAACAATCATTTTAATTATAAAGGTTTCATTATCTGATAAAATATTATATAAAATGGTAGCAGCTCAGCTTTGTCCATGTGTGTAATGCGTCTGTCTGTGCTACAATTCATCGGAAACGCTACGGTTTAGATTGCGTTTACAATTGATTTAATGAAAAACAATTTCAATGCTACGCGCATTGAGTAGAGTTAAACACAGTTATTATCGGTCATGCAAACACACAATTTTGACTTGTTAGTCTAGTTGTTAGGACCTGACTGCCTGTTTACAAGTTGTGGCTTCGATTCGGACGCAGAACAAACGAAGATAGTTTCGAAGATATATCAAAAAAGTACATACATGGCTAGCTGATAGAGCCTTCTGGTTTCCATACCACATCTTCAAACCGTCTTTGAGATCAGACGGCTGTGGTGCGGAGATGTCCCAAGGTATTAAAAACGATTAATACCGGAATATCAAAGTATAAAACGAAAACATCTTCATAACATAAGAATGTGTTTCGTTTGTTTAATAGCTACTTACTCCCTACAGTAGAACCTCTCGCTCTTAATACTTCAATCAATCTACGGCACAGACGTACTTAATTAATAATACTACCACAATCTTCGATGCTTAGTACTGACGAAGCGTTAATAATAAACGAGATGTTTCGTGTACATCGTATCGTCGCAAGCATCGCTTGATATCGCTTATATATACCGCAATGTATTGCCATTCTTGATAATTAACCAACCTAAAGGTATTCACCTAGCTATAATATATATTTTAGAAAAACATACGATTATATTACAATACATTTTCTATAGTAACGCTCGAGTGCTATAACATATCTCTTTCTCATGTTGTCAAACCATGTGAACACATATAGCAAGACATATCTCGGTATAGCTCGACTTATTGTTGCGCGTGATAGATTGACAGACTATTTTAATACATATGTACATTTAATAACAATAGAAGAAAAGAGATCATGAAGTTAAAAAGAATATTTTGTAATTAACTTCCTGTTCTGATCAAATTGTATAATAATTTTTATAAATATTTCAAATAATAATAATACTATACTAGGTAATTTTTAATTAATTTAAAGTATGTTCGGTACACATTTTACTTGTAAATAAGCAATAAGTGATTTATTACTGACAATTTGCAAACCACGTTGTTTCCGTTGTTGACGTTACTTTAGATAAATAGCACAGTTTGTTTACAAACACTATTTACTTAAAAGGATAGATATTTCGTTATCTCAATAAAAGTTCGGTTACGTCATAAATTCTGCGAGTTAAAACGTAATACTGATAAATTGTACATATTATATACTTACATATTACATTAAAGTTTATAAGAAAATCTATTTAAATCTAACACGCGCATAATAACCGCCAAGATATACATTACACTTATTGCATAGCTAAGATCTTTTGTAGTCATAATATATATTGCAGCACGATATCATCATCATCAGCGTACTCCCGTCCACAACTGGACGTAGGCCTCTCCAATAGCATACCGCTGAGGTCGAACAACGTATATGCATATATTGTAGCTCCGTCTACGACGACCTTCCCTTCGTATCAATTAAACACATCGCAGTACATCGTCATTCAACATACTTGGCCTAACGAATGCATCTAGTTAATATCCATCAAACACACGTTCGACCCATGCATGCCGGTGTGCGGAAACTGCCAAAAACCGCACATTTCAATATCACACATACCCGAACAACTCAATGACGCAGGCGTCTTGGTTCGACGCCCCCATACATCAAATATCTTGGGATAAATAGGGG
The DNA here is from genome assembly GCA_018248815.1 of Croniades pieria auraria. Lineage (NCBI taxonomy): Eukaryota > Metazoa > Arthropoda > Insecta > Lepidoptera > Hesperiidae > Croniades > Croniades pieria. Next base: position 1,198 of record DWJK01006511.1, on the reverse strand, counting down.
TAGATCGGTAGCACGTTGTACGAATTGATTATTATCTGAATGAATTTATTATCAGAGTAATAAGCTTAATACATGATAATTTATCCCTATTTGAACTGTCACTGCGTATTATTTAATGTAAATGGTGAACAGCAGAAATATTACATTGCTTTGCCTATCCGTTCGGAGATATATCAGCGTTATGCCATCTAATTTATACATACAAGTTTTTCTTTTTAAAGTAACTCGTATTCCGCTTTGGGTTTCAAATTTGGCAACCGTTTCATTATGGGACGTAAACGTAACTGACGAAATAAGGGAGTGTACTACTCTCCTCTGCATATCACTTCGGGGATTACAGGCGTGATGTTACGTTTACGTTTTTTTAGTCTTTGATAAATAGTACCCGTCGCTACCTGATCAAACCGTTTCCGAGAAGTCGGAGCCACGTAGCGTAGTACCACTCCATTGATATTACGATCATTTAAATCACCCAGACGTCACGGCTGAACGCATCCAGTGTAATAAATCGGGTAATAAATACATACAGACAGTGGCAAATAGCATGTATTGATTACTGCTATGATTAAGCTATTAACAAATTGATTAAATCTTCTTGATATATTAAATTTAGATTCTGTTTAAGCATTTAGCGGCGGTCTACTTTAATGTGAGAGGTTCGTAAAACTATTAACTGCTTACAGACTTGCTGAAGTACATTTTAGTAGACCATTTCTAACTTATAATATTAAATAACATAAAATAAAATAACATAGCGTGGGACGCCCTCCAGCTAGATGTAGTGACGATATACGCAAGGTGGCTGGCAGTGGTTGGATGCTACGAGCTGAAGATCGAGCCTATGTCCAGCAGTGGAAGGGAGTAGGCTGACAATGCTGATGAATGTAAAATAACGCTAATATAATTTCTATGAAAGATTGCCTTTCAAGTGTTTTAACTATACGTTGAAACAAGCCGTTGACAAGTTGCATGCCAGGGCGCGATGGTGCCCATTAGAGGAGGCCTATATCCAGCAGTGGACAGAGATAGGCTGATGATGATGACGTCGAAACAAATGCACTTGACGAATATTATTTTTTAAATGAAAGAATAGCAACAGTCATAAGTAGCCGTTACAACTCATAGACACCTACGCGAGGGGTGATGGTACCAGGCGTGATGGTATATTAGGGGAACGGTATGGGCAGAGAGCAGCGAG
>DWJK01006510.1:0-10424 GCA_018248815.1 Croniades pieria auraria | reverse complement strand
GCCCCGCGCCGCGCCGCGCCCGCCCCGCGCCCGCCCCGCGCCCGCCCCGCCGCGCGCCGCGCCCCGCACGACGCTCCTGACTCCTCGCTCGTAGAATACACGCAGGGTCACACCTGACCCGTCGGCTCGGAGTCGGACTGCACGGACGAATCCCTAGATCGGCAGAGAATAGATTGATTCGGGACGGTTACGAGTAGATTGAAATTTTATTGCACCACGCGACTCTTTAAGTAATCGAAAAAAACATGTACAAAAATACGGACAAAATAAAACTTCACTGCGTCGATAACGAACGACGGTTTGAGGACGAATTGGACGCGCCCCCGGGAGCGACCTCGGACGAGACCGACGCGGAAGAGCTAATCGATCACTGTCGGAGTAGCGAAGACCAAAACACTACGAGAAGACTGAAGACAAAAAAAACCAACAACGCTTTAGTGTAAGACCACACGTAGATGATCTAAGTTTATATATTGGTCGAGAGCGTAAAGAACGGAGAATAGTCTAGCTAAGTTACAGAACGATCAATTGGCGAGGACGATAAAAGAGCTGGACGGACACCAGAGGGCGGCAGGCGATGGGAGAAACGGTCCTGTCGGGGCTCGACTTCCGTCGGTCGTGGCACGTGCGACTGCCAACTTTTATAGCTGAACAACGTACTTACATTAGCGATAAATGTATAGAGATTTAGTTTTTACTATTACAGCTCGTTCTATAGAATAATGACGCTCATATTAGGACCTTCGCGGCGTGAAGGTGCAAAGGCGGGAGCCAATGTTATATTACAACCGTTGACTCTTACAGGTCTTGGGAACGGACGGATCCATTTCAGAACCTTTGGGTTTAACAACATTCTGATCGAAAAGGTCCAACTATTTAATAAAAAATACAATTGCATCAATTTCTATCGCTAAACGGCAGATATACATTATTTAAGAATCGAGCGATACTAAGTATATCCGCCAGACAGCAGCCCGTATGAAATCCAATTCATGTACAATTTACAGTTCCGTTTAAAAATAATTGCAAATATAATTTAATTGTTGGTATTTTCATTTTGAACTGTTGCTGTCTTATTCATGTGCCTTTAATCGATCTCCCTGATAGTAAGTGCTCTCGGCCGTCTACGGACATGCAAAGATAGGTTGAAGACTAACGCGTTGTCTGCTTCAAGGAAGATCTCTTTTCTCGTCTTCCTTGAATAACTTCTATCATAATGATGGTAAAACTGATAAAATTGTGGTATTAATAGTAAAATGGAAAAATATCTTTAAAGCAGTAGGTAACATCGAATTACATACGTTTTTGCAATTGTGTCATTGTTCTATTGAATGAGCAAAATATTCTAGACAAGATAACTGTATAGCGTTAGTCGGAGACTGTTTTTTTTTCGCCTTAATATAATAGCATGCTCATAAAAGTTGGTTGTGGGTAAGCGGACGAGATATATAATTAAATGTATCCATATATCGTTATGGTACTAATTTTCTATTCTAACTCAGTTCAGTGAAAATATACTTTATATTGAAGCGTAAAAAATACAAATTTAATTGATAACTTGAACCTCAGCTTGCTTTCAAACAAGCGATTGATAAAATAAATAGTTATTGTACAGGAGAAGGCTAGAAATGTGTATTAAAATGTGATATTTTTGCACATCTCAACTCTTCTCGTTATTCTTCGTATTTGTAATAGTATCATCGTTATTTATGAACCATTTAAAATCACTGAATTATATTACTAGTAGCGACACTAACGCCCCTAGCGGACGTTGGCTCGCACTAAACCCGAACAGATTCGGGAGGCGTCAGTTGTCTCTCAGAACCAAATCTAATTTAAAGTACATAAATTTAAAATAAATATTCCTAAGTAATAGTATGCAAGTGTACGTCTCGCTCGTCGGTCGACCGTAGTGTTTCATTTTTCTTTTCTTATATTTTTTGTTCGTAAATATCTTAGTGCTCGGTGGATGTGTTGTGCATGTGTATACAGAACGTCGTCTCAATAGATTCCTGTATGTATGTTGTTTTAGCAACTGACTCCTTGTAGATGTTGGATTATAGTGAATAATTAATTGTAATATTTAATTTCGTTAAATATCACCTCTCATCTAGACGTTTATTTGATTTTTATGCAATAATGACGTGATCGACGAATTATATTAAATTGCACATTTATGACCATTAGCTAAAATTCTAGATAAACAAATTAAAAAAAAAAAACGTTTCAATCGATGTATCGATCTACGATAATCGTTTTCCGAGTAATCGATGTATTAAGTTGACGGAGTAAATGTAATAATCGCTTTCGAGTGTTTTAGTCGTGTTCATAGTTTTCATTTCAAATAACGTGTCCCTCGGACCTACGCTAATAGAATTACTTCGGCGGATTCTTTCATATTCTATAACGCAATATTCGTTTGTAGACACAGGCTTGTTGTAGATGACAAACAGATCCCTTAATGGAAAATCTTGTAAGTAGCAGGCGCGAAGACTAGAGTATGGTAGAGTGTATATATTTGGCTCACGTGAAAATCAGCCTTGTGCCGGCGGCCCAGCGGCGGCCCAGGGGCGGCTGGACGGCGACTTGAATAGTTAGATGTCATTTTTCGACAAGTTTCGATGTTAAAATATATGAATTCTAGGTATTCAGACATACGCTTATTGTGTCAATGAATATAAATTTATTGTAAAAGAATTTCTTTTTTTTCTGTAATAATAAAAATTATTAACATTGTTTTTTCAATAGAATTGATGATTTACACTTAGTCTATCTGTCAACTTCAGTACGTTGTAATAATTATGTACAGTCGAGGAATTATCATGTGACATGTTGTGGTGCGAGGTTTCGGTGAGAAATTTGCGGCCGACTTGTGGCTAGCGTCAATGAATAGGTAGAAATAATAATAGTAGCAATCGCTTCGTTGTCTGTTTGTCTGTTTCTTGCCGGCCCGTGACACGACGAGATAGAAAGAGAGAAGGAACAAAATTGTAATAAGAAAAAAAGTAAGGTATTTTTTAAACGGTATTCGAATTCAAATTTCGACCGTTAGCGGAAGCGGCGCGCGAGAGAGAAGCAAACGTCCATTTGGCAATAAGTGTTTCGTATTTCTCCACTGTATGATATTTAGATGATATTTTTTATTGTGAGCGAATTCAGCCTATTGCTTTCTTTGTTATTAATAATAATAATATTAACAATATCTGTGCTCTCAGTTCAATCCTCGGTTTACGTATGGATCAGTGAGACTATTTATCATATCTGTAATTTCTTCCGCGATATCTTTATGCCGTCTCGTTCTTCCAGCTGGTTATTTAATTAATAATAAATCAGGTCGTATGCCGATAGCAATAAGGTCTATTATCGAAATTTCTCCGCTCCATTATGAAAAGGCTACGATATTAATCTCTATGTACAAGTAAGTAAGCTACGTATTGGAATTATTTTTGATACTAAATTCGTATTTGGCGATTTTCTAGGGATAATGATGATCATGTTTACTTTTTTGTCTCCACGTCCGCTCACTGCCACTTTGGCGCAATTCGAACAATATTTCAGCAGGAAAATTTAATATTTAAAGGTTTTTTTGAGGATGAATTCAATTTACGCATCGTATTTCTACCGCTTCCATTTATGGCTTTAAGGGAATAGAAACTTTAACTGAATCGTTATGTCATTGTGACCGTAGTACAGTGTTTTCGGCATCATACAAAGCTTGCAATAATTGTTTATTTCCTTTGTATCAACTTTTCATAGAACAATCACAATCAACATAATTATTATACGAATCGTGAAGGTCTGTATTAGGAGTTTCGTTCGCTTAGAACAATTACCTACTTTGCTTTATGTGTAGAGTGCAATATTATGCAATTCAATTTATCAATCAAGTATTATTTGATTGATCGTAGATTGTTATTTTTAAATAGTTCCTCATTTAACGATTTAGCATTTTATTATATTTCAACATGAATGTAGTGATTTACTTACATTCATTTATTTATTTTATCATTATTATTATTTTTTTAAACATATTCGGCTATGTTAATTATATATCCAGTATCGATTAAAGTAAGATACCTTTAGTGTCAGTATGTTTTCAAATGTCAAAGTAACTGATGCAATTTTTTTTTATGAAATTCAGTAGATGTATACGTTCAATTCAACCAGTATAATTTAAATTGCACTTTATTCTAAATTTATAATTCAGATCTATGATTTTGTTTTTCGCTCTGTTTCGATCAAATTCTTAATAGGAAATAAACAAAGCATTTTTGTGATATCTTCTATATCGAATTACATTCCCATTTCACACATCGCGCTAAGTACGGTTCAATAATAAATATACAATTTTTACATATGTTTTGTAACACTGATAATACATTTTATAGGCACCATTATAGGCACATTAGCAATATTTCAGACTGGCAACATCTTCAAATCTCGCGTCATTGACCTCGGTCTGCAGTTAGTCCTGTTCAAGGTGGTTATGTTAATGTGCATCAAAGGTTACTAATTTGCTCTCAGCAGTAAAGGAAATCAAATAGTAAAGGAAAAAAATTACATACGATAGCGATTCATATATTTAATTAGGTAGCCACACTGATGTGTGTCGACGTAGATTTTGTTATAACTTGCTTGCACATACATATATATTAAATATATAATATAACGATCAATCATGTCTCACTGGTCGGTAAGTTTTGTTTGTGATGTCAAAACTGATTTTTCTTCATACTACTACACGATACCATTGCATTACATTTGGAACACGGTTGAAGCAATACATGTAATCCGGGAACAAGCAAGGATTATTCGGCAATATATTTCTTCATAATGAAGTACATGAAGATTAATCAAATTGAAGAATGATCTATTCGTATCTGTGTCGTTAAGCAATGGTTGTTTGTATTGCCGTGTTCTCGCTTACAGGCACACCGCACACTGAGTTCGGCAAGCTCGACGCATACAGAGACCGACAAGTACTGTAATATGAGCTGACTTCGCTCAGCTCAGTAGCCTGTAGTTATTCACCCTTGTCCAGCGATAAAACCCTCTCATTGAAACCGTACACGCACACGCATGCATACACACTCACAAACACGCGCACACACACTCACACACGCGTGCACGTGCACACTGCACTCTTAATTCTTCTCGTGTCCGCGTTGAGTCTGTACATAACTTGTTCTCGTATTTACATCACTTTCGATGTTGGTCATTGTTATATCGGTAGCCCCAATGGAACATACTATACATAGACATGATGATGTACTAAATAGTAATGATACCCTACAATATCAACTTTTGGTCGTGAGAGAGACCCCTTCTCCGCGATTGTTAGGCTTTGTATACAACAACCCAACACCCCCCTCCCCCCTCCCCCTCTCTCTCCCTCTTCCAGTTAGTTTTAAGTCCTTCCTGCTAGTTTTTGAAATATAACAATCTATACTGATTATTCTTTTTAAAGGTTGAATATTAAAGTCTACAGGTTAAACATTTAATGCGGATTTCGTTCTCAACGTGTCAGTTATTCGCGCCACCCAGAGCTCTTTTTCGATTACATTATCAAAACATGTCTCGTGCATTTTATTGTTTGGTTTTAATTTCAATATGTTTTGGGTAGTATCCATTATTAATCTTCCTATTTTTTGATCGTCTGATAGTTGGTCCAGCAATGAGTCTGCGAAAGGTTTTGAGACGTTCCGTTCGACGTGTTGACCGCTAGGATTGTGGCTGTGCTCAACTTAGTTCTGTTGTAATAATAGTATGTTTCATTTCTCAATTAACAGAATACTTTCAAATACACAAGTGAAAAGTGGTTTTAAAATGTTATTCTTATAGTACCTTATGTTCCTCAATTCGCAAAGTACATTAGAACACAAGTTTAAAATTTTATTTAAATAGTATGTTACTTTTTTTGCAGAGTAATTTCGAACACACAAAAAAGCAATCGATTAATTTTGTTCCGATAGTACTTTTCCTTTTTTAACTATTAGAGTACATTCAAATACACAAGTGAATGAGTTTATAATTTTGTTGTAATAGCATGTTTAGTTTTCCTCTTCGTTGAGTATTTTGAATTACGCAAATGGATGATAGATTTAATCTTTTCGTGTTATCATAATTTTTTTTATGTTAATAAATTCGAATATAATGTGTTACATTTTAAGTGTCACTACAGATCGCATGTAGACTTTGATCAAAAATTGTGTTAGGAATGCTGCATGTTTCGTTCACTCATCTGGTCATTTACTACACAAAAACATTCAGAGGTATTTGAATACACCAAAATTGGAAATTGGAATTTCTTTTTGTCTTGAGCACTCCATATAATATGCAATGGTTGATGATAGTCTTAATATTGACGAGCAAAACTTGCAGTTTTGTAAATAATGTTTCAATTAAAATGTTGGCATTGCTTCGTTATAAAATCGACTAAACGGAAGGATATGCTTGAATGAATAGCCTAGATAGACCCGTGTTCAGTCTTGGCTCCTGGATGAGTTCAGTATATTTTATAGATCTGATATTTTTTTAAATGGCAACATTCGTTGCACGTGGCAATTTTATTTTTAGTTCACCTAATCTTTGTGTTTTGATGTTGCGCACAGCGAAATTAAATTATAGATGTCTTTTTAATTGTTCATACGTCTTAAGCCAGGACTGGACATGAGATATGTAGTGGCTACCAATAGCTCGTTATGAAGCGTTGTCTCGTTTGAATAATGTAAGTAATATATCATATACAATGCCAAGTTCTGTATTAAAAGTTAAAAAAAAATCGGACCACTGCATAGTTGTGTCTTACGCTTATTTTTTGTCCACAACATCGGGAATTACTTATATATTATTTTTTTTTTTTAAATATTTTTATTCATTATAATATTTATATTTAATTATGTATATCAAACGATAGGTGCTGTTGTGTATTTAATTTTTAATGTTACTGACGCAAATGTGATAGGATATGTGTGGAACGTGTTTCTCGTAAATCGTATTATGAATTAATTGTGAGATAATGAAAAAAAAATACATATTAATATTATGTAATAATTACGAGCCAAATCATGAAAAAGGGTATATCTATCTATATTGATTACTACTTGTAGGATTAACGGGGTCTAACGGAAATCAAATTTGATAAACATACACACTTTACAATCGAACGCTGTATAATCTTTCTAACTTACAGATATGGATTTTTTTTAACTCCATATCAGGGGATGATCATGGATTTTGTGGTGTTTTGTGAATTTAATCGTAGTTTTGTAAGACGACTCGGGCGACCGCGCTGCTGAGACGACGGAGCGCAGTCGATCATTCTGTTCCTTAACACTTGTCCGTTCGAGCGTACACGAGGCGCCGCCGCCCGCTCGGCGCGACTGTACCTGCACTCGTTGATACATACATACATAGGTACATACACATTCATATACATATACTCTCGATACATAGTGAGTACTTTTTGCATTTATCGCGCCATCATTCGACATGTGAAGCATAATGAATACAATATATTTATTATATTACGATTATTATTTTTATTATTATTATTAAAACTTGCTATTATACATTAACGTGTATGTATGTGTACGTACGGTCACAGCCCTACGAAAAAAAAATGGCCTTAAAATTTTTACGCAGCAATAAAAAAGATAAATGTACAACTGATGCAAATTGTTTTGCACGATGCAATAATATGTTAGATGTGAAATATTACCTTTGTTATTGTATAAAGTGTATTGACGTATATTTCAAATGTAAAGGTGCTTCCACATGATGTGTATCGTCGCAAACAAATGTGTCTAATAAAAATATGTTACACTGAAAAGTACAATCGAAAATAAAAAATATTTTTATAAAAATAGGTATGTATTAAATCTGATACACTCAAACAGTTGAATTTTTTTTTTAAATTAATGCTTAATTATAATTTAAAATTATTGAAAAAATAACTTTATTAATGGCTATCCTTTACAAAAAGCTTGAGAATAAATTAATCCGTACATATCATGGGGAATCGCTTTGTTTTTATTGGATTTAATGCAACATGCCTTTGTCTCGTTACAGAATGTAGTGTAAAGATAAATAGATATTCGCAGTATTCAAAGAAACCAATAGATGTGTTACGGTGCGTGTCCGCACGTGGATAACGAGAGCTTTACTGTAACAAGTTTTATCTTATTCGTAGTAGGATATGTGATCTCTTTATTTTTAATACAATTTTGATGGACAATTTTACTTAAATAGCTCTAGCGGTGTGTAGCGTTTTGTGGATAGGATATTTTTTTTTCTCTCTCTTTCTCTATGTAATATCAATCGCACATAACATTTTGTTTATCACCTGTACAAACTTCATTCAAAAATGGTAAAAATCCAAAGCCTTGTCGAATCGGTGTTGTTTTTTCGGTTACATTTTCATATAATTTTTGCGATACGCGCCGTTGCGACTCCCCCCCTCCAGTGTCGATACTTTTTGGACATTAGATATGAATTTGTAAATAAAAATATGCGTGGTATAGTAACGTTTATTGGCTCTGTAAATATTTCACCGATCATGTTTTATTTTTTTTTCTGTTCGTTCGTTCACTGAATAGTAGTGCGTGCATAAATAAATGATCGTCGTGTATGTAGTGAATAGATATTGTTACCTATATAATATTTATCGAAGATACATTTCATTTACACTTTTGTCGTATTCAATAGAGCGTAGTAGAGTATTATAAAATGTAATAGCCGATGTATATAATACGATTTTATGTAGAGTTAGTGCACATACATCTTTAATATACCTTTAGCTACCTACAGCCGTTTCTAACGTCCGACAAGTGCGACGGGAGGTTTCGACGGTGCGCGAGAGATTCGGTTTTGGATTGTCGTTCGAATTGACCACGAGAAGCCTTCATGTTAACCGTACTTTTTTTTATAAGTTGTAAATATGTAATTTCGATAACAACAAGTAATGCTAAACAACGAGCGAGCCGTCGCATATAATGTCAGCCGTTTGGACTTCTGCGCACACTTGATGTGACAACCCGAGGGGTGATGGCACGTAGGACCGGGGTACGTTTCGATGGTACGGGTTCGATGCGCGGCGTAAGCGATTCTTGAAGTTTTTTTTCTACGTAGCAAAAGAGGCTTTGCTCCCACCATATTGTAATCGATAATTAATTTAACTCATTGACTTGCATAAGGAAGTCTTATGTATTGCCCTCCTCTCCGCCTACAAGACTGAGAACATATGGACTGCCAGTGTTGTGTAAAGGATTTAAAGTTAATTTCATTTTTAAAAATCTGCAGTTTTTTCAAATGCACTTTTCATATTTTATGTATGACAAAAATGGAATTCTGTACCGCGATTCGCTTACGCCGCGTACCCGTTAAGCGTGGACGCGGCCTTATTGTTAGCCTCGAACATTGCAAGGTATATCTCGACAGACATTCCACAGGCCCTTATCGAATTAATTAGCTCAAAAATATAAAGACTGTGAGTGAGAATTTAAAGAGAATAATATCATTATGGAGAAAAATAATAAAATAAAAAGTATTTTCTGAGGCACCTTAACGACTTTACAAAAAAAAATGTGTTTTATGGTGATTTAATGATAAGAACGCAATGTTTAACTCACTAGTATGTAAGGACAAATGCTTTATGTCACTGTGATAAGACAATATAACTGAGAGAATACACCATAGGCATTTATGAGAAGTTTAGAAAAAAAATAAAAGTATTGTCTTATGAAAAACGGAATGTTGTTACATTATGTACCTCTCAGTTCTGTTAATGTGACTGCTTCATTTCGTTGTTTTTTTTATTTCATTTTCTACGTCCACTTTAGAATTTTACGACAAAAAAAATGATATAGTTATTCTCACAGTTACTCACATATTTACAAGTGTCTGTCCATTCATGCGATTGCTAAGGAAAATAGTACCATCCACGGAGAATACCTGTTTTTCGTTCTCTAACAATATCGAATATATGTCTATTTTGTACAGCATAAGACTTAATGAAGCAGTTTACATTGTTTTGGTATGTTTTTTTAATAAAAGAGGAAAGTACAAAGCGTATGTGCAGAAGTTTCGCGGCTCGATACTGTGTCGGAGCGGCCGCGCGTGTGCCGACACCTGTTCACACATTGTGTATATTTGAATGAATCAAATTATAAGAGAATATGAATTTTAATCGCATGACTTTTATTTTCACTTCCTATTTCAAAATGAATATTTAATAATATAAAAAATCAAATAATTATTTTTCTTTATTGACTGCCCGATTGGTCGAGTGGTTGCAAGCGCGACTGCCGATCCGGAGGTCCTGGGTTCAAACCCCGGGTCGAGTACTATTGGAATTTTCTAATTTAGAATTTCTAGTAGTGAATCGGAGTCTAGAAATCTGCCTGGTGTATGGGAATAGGCTCACC
>DWJK01006509.1:0-10424 GCA_018248815.1 Croniades pieria auraria | reverse complement strand
GTCCCACGCTACGTTTGCCAAGTCGCGGTCTCCACTCCAGAACACGTCTGCTCCAGCGGCTATCGGTTCTGCGACAGTTATCTGGTTTAATTATTCTTATGTGTTTCCCGTCTATTGCTCCGACGCAGTGAGGAAAATTTGCGTAATTGTAAAATTTTTCGCTGATCTCTTCTAAAACTTCTGTAGTGATTACCGGAAAACATTCAAGCAATAACACCTCCCATAATTTTTCACATGTTATTCTAATTATTGTCGATATAGTTGTGTGCCCAATTCTGAAAGTGTAGTGCAAATCCTTCATTGAACTTACACTTGCTAAATATCTGAAATAAATAAATTTGCTTAATTACTTATGTGCTTTTCAGGAAACATGGTAATAAAAAATGGGAAAATATTAAAGATTGCTGGATGAAAAACAACAAAAAAGTTGGAACAGAAACACAATCTGGATCGGGAGCTATAAAAACCAAAAAGTACATATATAATGATCAGTTACAGTTTTTAAAAAATATATCCCTATTGAAAATACCTCTTCAACCTTAACAAACAGTGCTACAGCTCAACAAACTACTGATATTACTACTGTTGCATCAACGTCAGATGCTTTTCCTACATCTACACCAGTCTCTACTCAAACAGCTGCTAAGAAGAATAAAAAGGATGACGCTGACAAAGCATTAATAGAGTTGTTGTCTCAACGGGAAGATAGACATTTGTCATTTTTTCGTGGAATTTTTGCCTTCATTGCAAAACTTTGATGAAGCGGAAACAAGAAAGTTTCAAATACCAGTTCTACAAGTTATTGATGATCTTGATAATAATCTTCCAGCATTCTCATCTTATCAAAATGCAGCATATAATTACGGTCAAGAAAATTACAGTAATAACTGTTGCGGCTATCGTACCTCTTCCTACCAGTCTACTCCTGAAAGCAATGCCCAAAGTCCAGAAAATCTTCCATCACGTCTCTTCAATTAATAGTAATTTGTCCAATTTGTCAGATGATGTGTATTTTGAATAAAGAAATCTAATAATTTCGGTATTACCGCTAGTTTTATTAAAATAAGCATTCATACCTTAATGTTACTGCCAATATTTCCTCTCATGATATAGGATCTCGCATATTAGTATGTTGTTTTTGAAGAGCAGTTTCCATTTTTCTTAAATGTTCTAAATAACTCGATACGGACATTCGGAAATAATTAAAAAAATTTTCGTCATCCTTCGTTAATTCACTAATAAGAGTAATAAATAATCCATAACGATCTCTATCTTGAATCAGTGGATGCACCCAAAATTTTTTGGGCCTCCTTTTTTAAATTATTCTTCTGTGAAATAAATATAACGCAACAGCTCGTTTCTGGTGTGTCCATGGCGGTTTGGACCTCAACTGATCGTTAACCGCCCGTCTTGCGTTCATCGCTCGCTATGTTTGCGAGCGATGATCTCAACCGCGACGGCAGCGTAACTGCGCAAATAACCGGTCTCGTGAGTTTATAAATAAAACCGTAGTTCCACCACCGCAGCGGACACGGCACAAAAACGCTCCGTGAGTTCTTAGCGTAAAAAAATCCCATCCAATATTTTATACTTTAGTTTATTTCCTTAAGCTTCGATTAGACTCACTGGACTGCCTCGTTGGTCTGGTGGTTACCTGCACGTCTCCCGAACGAGAGATCTTAGGTGCGATTAATGGGTTGAGTGCTATTTGGTTTTCCTAACTTGAAATTCCTTCCCATAGCTCGGGGTTTGTATTTATGCCCGGTGTATGGCAATAGGCTCACCACCTATTCCATTGTGGGATGTAAACAACTGGTGAAACATGACAGTGAGCTACACTTCTACCTCCTTGCGTAAATACAGGTGTCATGTTATGTTTTTGTAAGGATTTCATTAATATTTCCAGGACAAACGCAAGGCAACAATGCAGCTGGTGGCGGTCAACAGGAGTTTCATCAACAACAACAGATGATGTTCGGCGGACAACAACAAGGCGGTGGTACTCAACAACAGGGGAATTTTCAACAGAGATTCTAGCAATCTAGCTATTGATTGCAAATAGCCTGCAAATATTGTAAAAAAATATGTTAGTACTTCACTCCTGTGCCTACATCTTTGGAAATTACAGGTGTGGTGTTATGTTTTTTTTATGTCAGTAAATATAAGCTCTATAAATAACTTAGCCAATAATATTATCACTGATAACAGATTAATCTGCATTTTTTTTTAATTTTGTCGACGGTGATAAATTTTATTTCAATTTAAACATTTTAGGTAATAATATATTTATGAATTTAATATTGTATAGTGTGACAGGAACATTTCCCTACCAAGATTAAAACCATTAAATGAGAACTATTTGGGAAATTACTACGTATCCGAAAATAGTTATTTTTACAAACAAAAATAGAAGATAATAGTTTCCTGTACCTAAAACAAAATGTCCTCGGCTGGTCGCATCCAGCGTCTGCCTGCAACCTTTCGAGGACAGGGCGCGATAGCGTTCGTTGTTGGAGGCCTATTTATGTCCAGCAGTGGACTGAGACTGAGATAGGCTGATGATGATGACGAAACCAAAATGTAATTATTATAAGACATAAATCATCAAAATTAATATCACTATCCTTTTATCAATATCATTTATTTATTTATCAAGCTCCTGTCATTCTTTAATCTTACTGTAGATAAAATTGTCATGTTAAGTTGATATATTCGTTCAGTATTTTAAATGTGACAGATTTTTTGATTATCAAAAAGTGTAAAAATAAAAAATCAGCACAATGCAGGGGGATTTGTGGAAGCAAGCGTTATAGAGGGCAGAGTCGCGGGCATAAAAGTAAAATTATCTACAAGCCTTTTTCAATCCCACTTGTGGGCAACAGCCTTTTCAATAGATGGATCACATGTACATACATATTTTGCTGATCTCTATAGCCTTTGACATTACTCAAAATTCGTAATTAACGAACTTACCTGTATTATGAATTCACAAAATTATAATAGAGTTTCAGTATAAATGTACTCTGCAGCAGACTCCATTTATTTTTATATTCAGTGAGGATCTAGTTCTATTAATATTACAGAACTTCGACTAAGTATATGAATGTTTGATAAATATGTATCTAGCCGCTGAATAATTCAGACTGAAATAATTTAAGGAATCTAAGGTTAAGGAAATAATGGCATTAATAATTGTAAATATCGTATTGCTAATGAAAATAAATATGAATATGAAAATATCATGTTTTATTTAAAGTTATTTGTTTTACATTAATAAAAAAATATTGTATGTGTAAATACAAAACAACCTTGAAAATGGACGGAAGCGCTTATAATTGTTCTTAAGTATTATTTACATTTAATATAAATAGCATTCATACAATTTCTTTCATTATTTACTGTCTATGTATGAAAACCTTAAAATATAGAGTTATATATGAAACAGGTGGGAAAATACTAAAACTTTAAGCAAATTGCCTTAAAAATTCAACGATGTCTTTATAAATATATCGCGTACCTTAAAAATTGTTTAGAAAATGTTATATACAGAATCCAGGTAATCAACCGCGTGCCCACCGTGGGGATTATGGGCAAATTTTTTTTAAGGTTACCCAAGTCCAGCGAAGGACAGACAGGCAGATGACGAGAGAAACCTCTTGTTTTGTCTCATTGTTACGATATTGTTGTACGACATGGAGAAAAGACTTGAACAATAAAAACCGACTAGCATGTAGAGCAATGGATCGTCAAGTATCTACATAATCTAAATGCCTTATGTCATGTACAGAAAAATATAATTTAATCCTTATCCTACTGCGCTAATTCGACAACTGTTCCGGGAACATTACTTATAATAGTGTATTGTGATTTCTTCAGTTCATCTCTCCTGATTTTTGATCTGTCCACTGTCTGGATGCGCGTGCGCAGTTTCCCACAGCGGCCGTTCGCGATCTTTCCGTAGATTGCTGAAAAATAATTGGTTTAATTTTATAATCTGATTTTAAAAAATTATAAAAAATTTACTCTTAAATAGGCTTTACGAATATTACCATACGGTTAGTATATAACAACGGTAATTATTAAACCTTGATTTTAATGAAATTTGCCGTTGCTCCGTAAAAGTTTTATTAAATAGTTATTTTTATAGAAATGATAAAATAGTTGTACAGTCATACTTACGATTTGCTCTGAATGTGTTGTGACAAGCCATGTGGCACATCGAGGGAAACCCTTTTAAGGAATCCGGATTTATTTCAATCTCACTCTCTGGACCTGCACAAATCCGGTCTTTTTTGTCCCTACAGGAGTTCAAGCACCTTTCGTAGTTCCTGCTGTTTATTTGAGAATTCTGTTTTCTTGGTTGGCCTGTGGTTGGTCGAACCGTACTGGGGTCAATCCGTGAAGCTCTTGATGGAGTCAGACGGATTGTGATGACTGAATTTTGCGTCTTGGTGGGTGGTGGTGTTGGTGGAACTACCATAGTTCCGTTTACTCCTTGACATGGAAACGTATTACCGACTTGTATTCGATTCGGTACACGGTTATTCAGGCGGCCACCGTTAACGCGGTTTCTTTGACGAGCAGGACGCGGGGGCAGAAATAGACCGCTATTGGGCATATAAGGCGGTAAGGCTCCGAAGTTGTTTGGAAGTTGATTATTCGGCGGCAGATTGTTGGGGAATTGATTCATTACGAACGGGTAATTTGGTACCTGATTGATTGGCTGTTGAGAAATAAACATTTGATTATTAATAGGCTGATTTAATACTTGATTATTAGTGTTATTACTCGGCGTTTGTTGGGGTAGTTGGTTATTTGTTGGCGGTGAGTAGAAAGGCGAAGGCATGTTAAAACGTGGGATAGCACTTGCTTGAGGGACTGCCTGATTAGGAATTTGCTGTTGTACAACGGGTCTATTTGCAACCATATTGGGAGGCCGTAAAGGAATTGGTTGTGAAGAAGATTGTGGCTGACTTTGAGGGTTAAATGGTGGTAAGTTTTGAATATTTTGAGGCGCTTGCTGATAAAGCACAATATAATTGGGTTGGCCTACATTAGGCGGCAATTGCTGAACGGTATTAACATTTCTATTTCCGGTTTGAAGAGGTAATAAAAATTGAATGTTTTGAGGTTGCGGTTGTCGCGGGGGAAGTCTGTTTACAACTGGAGGGGGTTGATTTCTTACATTTTGAGGATTTTCATTCGTCCTTGGCACTTGGGTTGATAGATCTTGTGTGTTAGCGTTTGAAGTCAGCGTGGATTCTGTACTTGAAAGTTGTTGTAATGTTGTGGATGTACTATCTGTTCTTTGCTGTGTTGATGGCGACTGTGTATCACTGGATGTTGACTGCGAAGAAGGCGGTAATGGCGGAGACGATGGTGTCTCAGTGGTTGATAAAGGTATAACATTAGGTGGTAACGATGTGTCGGGGTACTGCAAAGACGTAGGCGACGACACTACTCCACGATTGGCCGGCGATGGCGATGATGTTGGTAACACGATTATTGGGTTCTCTGGTGAAAACGACGTCTCCGTAGTAAATAGCTCTGTTATTGGCTTCGGAGAAAAACTTGTGTCGTTTATGTCATTTGCTGCGTACCACTCAGGTGTTGAGCCCGATGTCTGTGCTCGACATAGTTGTAACACTGAAAAGAAAATAAACTGTAGTTAATTTGTGACTACATGATCTCACGTCTCATTTTTTTTTTTTTAATTTGTGATTACATGATCTCACAGCGTAAATATCCAATTATATATATTTAACTGGAGATATCCATTGATATTGCTTATACTTAAGTAATTTTGGCTTTTGGAGTTTAAAATTAGATTAAAAGGAAAATGGCTTTAGGAAGACTCCGTTCCTTTAGTCTTTTTTGCAGGTGCATAACATCTCGCAGACACAAACTGGTTTTCAAGGTTTGGATTTTTTGCGATCTGTCTTCCTCGTAAGGTCAAGTCCCTCCAATGCTGACAGGAATAATTATATAGATATGTGTTCTATTATAACCCACTTGTTCAAAATGAAGGTAAACATCAAACTTATAGACTCAATAGCGCAGCTTTCTATATAAAACGAAGAAGCTCGTATAAATTTCGCAAAGCACATTTAACAATATAAATGGTTTTCTTAGTACAAGTATTCATTATCAGAAAATTGTAATATTTATACTTGACGTAATTTCTCTTTCCATGTCAATGGAAAAAGTCGGTTGAATCTATTATGAAGTATGATGAAGTACAAAACTAACGCAACAAATCGTATTATAGACGTCGAAAAAATATCTAAGCGTGAAAGACAGTGAAGTGAAGTAAAGAACGCAATTTCCTACGTAATTATGAATCAGTGATTTTCAGCTTTATTGCAACGTAACACAAACGCGTCGATCATTTCTACGAATTCTGCAATGAAATTGTAGTAACAACTGACCAAATTCATTGAAATAGAATGTCATTATTTATTAATGATATTTAATATATTCATACGTAACATTGATAAAAAAAGTGGATAGTTTCCGGTTGTTACTTCTTATATTTCACACAATATTCTTCATCAATATTATATCAGTACGCCAATATATATTAGTATGCCAGTACCTCAATGGTTACTTTGTTTTTTTGTGTCGGATTCTCAAGGTCACTGCCAATTCAGCATGCCAATCCTTTGAGCTGTCTTTAATTTAGGTTATATGTCGAACAATTTCGTTACGGAATGGTGATATTCTGCATTATTAGTTTTATTTATTTTAACATCACTATTTACCTTACGTGTATACATGTGTATTTTCCAACCTGTGTTTTTTCTTACGAACCAATAGCTAAGTAAATGTTAGAGCGAAACAAATAAACCTTTAAGAAACGACTTTTTTGCTATTTTACTGCTTTATTCGGTACTTGAGCAGTAAAGTGTAAAAACGAGCGCCCACCTAGTGTTAACCAACACTTTGCCTCATATCCGTAAGCCCGCGGAAATCAATAATTGGCAGACGAGCAGAAATAACTGCGTAGAAAACAAACACAGAGGGTTGTATTTACGCAAATTACCTGATCAAGTATTTCTGTTTGCATAAATCAATACATCAACTTATAACCGATGAGGTAATTTTGCTAATTTTCGAGTTTTTAAATCAATATGAAGCTGACATTAATATTGTTCTCAATAACTATTGGGACAAAGATAATTAATAAATAATTAATAATAATTGTTTTAGGTCTAATTAGTAATTAATTGAATTACAGTTTAAACAGTGGGAATCGCCTGTAATGTAAAGATAGTTTCTATTTATTGTACCAATATGTGGGATTGGCAAATTGTCTATTGAATTATTTAGTAGGAATTTGATCTGAGATTTATATGGATTCGCAGCTGCAAATGAATCACTATCGTGTTCAACGCACAATGCGTAACCATTGCGTAAGAATGTTTTATTATTACACGCGAGCCAGACAATGGCATTCATGAATACCATTATTGAGGCGTTGGATAAATTCACATAATGTACGCGTTTGTTCTTTTAAGTTTTATGATGTGTAAAATATACATCATGCTTAATTTTAAATAGTGCCCGACTTAATTTTCCGTTTAACTTAGTTTCGGGTAAAAATGCCAATTTTGGTCGCAGTTTTGTTTATAGCTAAAAAATAACCAAACTTTCGGCTCGACCTAAACTCGCGTTCGGCATATATTCGGGCATATTCGTTTGACAAAAGAACTTCAATGACGTTCGAAATTCAAAATTGAATGAATGATAGTTGAATTTCGACGAGAAGGGATTTATTATACGTTGAAATCCTTCACGGTTTCTTCTGTTTTACAGTTAAGAGGATACAAATAACGCATAAAACAATATTTTTTACCTAATTATGTAATATCCGTAACTGATATAATTGATTATACGTAGTTTTCGCGAGTTTTCTCTCGTTTATGTAATGGTTATACAAAGACAGCTGAAGTGTAAAATCATCATTCCGGATCGGCGTGCTTTAACACGATTAAACACAAATAAATCATCTATTAACATTGCTTTATTACGAATCGTTATCTCATGCAATTGACAGCTTGTTGCGCGACTTTTTAAAAGTAACTAGTCATTTTCTGCATGACGTTTCTCTCTATGACGTTTCGTCTCGTCTATGACACGCTATGCATGTATCTGTGTGCTCTGCATAACGATGAGTTTTTAAAAGGCAATAGCATTGATGGTGTGGCTTCTTAAATTGTGTATTTTTGTATAAAAATATTACTATTAAACTTTTTAGCTTTTGTTGACGATTAAAACTCCAAAGCGTTTATCAAAATTAATTAATAAAACCAAATCAAATAAAAAACAATTATCAAAATTAATATCTAATAATTGTACTATCTTCGGATTAAATTAATTTTTCATTAAAAATTGTTACATATACATATCTATTCGTTCATGATAGCTATTATATGTATGTATAATTAGCAAATTAATAACTTAAAAAAATAAGAACGCACTAATCAGATCAAGTTTATTATAGGCGACTTTGCACTCGTGGACAAGGAAGACTGCCAGTAGGGAAAGATGACATGATATTGTGCAGCGAGGGACCTCTCATCGAACAGCGACCACTGCCATACTACTAAGAGCTTGCAGTCCTTGAAGAATAATGTATTACTTTTGGGTTACCAATAATAAATTAATGAACAAAACTCATTGTCTATAAGAATTAATGAAAGCGAAATACATGTGGTTTTGGCTTTAAAATTTACCTAATGTGTAAGGTAATCAAAAAATGTTTTAAAGTATTTTGATAAGATACCTAAAAACGCTGGTGAATGAACTTCCGACAGACTTCCGATAAGATTTAACGAGTATTATCGAATGTTAAATGAGCCGAGTGTTTATGTCGATACCTTGTTAATCAAGAAAACGTTCTTTTTAATTCTTTACTAATTTGTTTCTATCTAAGGACCAATAGCGTTTAATCTTGCCTAATTCGATCTGATTCAGAAACCTTATTACAGGGAGTAGGCAGAGAACATATACATACATTGGAATATACGCTAATAAACCGGTTTTTTTTACAAAAATTCATAAATTGTTGATAATATGGCCAGTTAAACATCGTCTAATAATTTTACTTTTTTTAAAACATTTTAAGATCATGATATCTTCCAAATGGAATGTCTGAATTAAGTAATTTAAAAAATGATAAACACCTACGGGACCAGTATTAAATCTGTGTTAATGTATTTTGATAAGAATAAAACCTAAGTACAAACGCACTGCCTTTTCTAGTGACGGTATGTTAATTCAGTTTTTTAATTAAAAAATAGTTTTTCTGTCACAACAAGAACAGTTGTCGCTGATTTGGGACTAGAGTGTAATATCTGAAAACACTTTCAGAAACGGTTCAGAAAGTTTGAAATCATAAATATTATATTATTCAAAACCTATTTTGAACCTCAAACTCCAGGAGTGGAAGGCAAAGTCCAAATCACTGGTCTATCAGTCAACAAGCAAAATTTATCATTCCCAAGTTAATTTCGAAACGAATAGGTAATGTCGTATTCGGATATAATAATGTGATAAAATTGTGATTTTTAACGTGTGTGACAGTTATAACTATGGCCGTATACCATTAGGACTAGTTATAACTATGGCCGTATGCCATTAGGACTAGTTATAACTATGGCCGTATGCCATTAGGACTAGTTATAACTATGGCCATATAACATTAGGACTAGTTATTTGCTTTTTAAATCATCAATTAACTGGCAAAAATCAACGGAAAGTTAATTAATTAAATTGTAATTGAATTTCATTAATTTTTTTACATTCTCTTATCTCAAAATTAGATTAAAACGTAACATCACGCCTGTAATCCCTGAAGGGGTAGGCAGAGGAGTGTAGTATACTTCCACGTTTCACCAGTTATGTTTACGTCCCATGGAATAGATGGTGAGCCTATTGCCTTGTAATGTAGATTAAAATAGGTTTAAAACCTTTTTATTTTTATACAGTGATAAAAACGAATTTCTATGATCACTGTAAAAAAAGGCGGTCACGATAATTCATCGTTTATTTGTATTTATAAATTTATGCATTCACAGACCACTATTTATTCTATATTATAAAATAGGTAATGTTTGTTAGTTCATTATAGATATTAAATAGAA
The DNA here is from genome assembly GCA_018248815.1 of Croniades pieria auraria. Lineage (NCBI taxonomy): Eukaryota > Metazoa > Arthropoda > Insecta > Lepidoptera > Hesperiidae > Croniades > Croniades pieria. The sequence goes on along the minus strand of DWJK01006509.1, from coordinate 279 downwards.
TAATTTATACATTTATTTAATACATAAACCTGTAGCTAAATGTATATAAGACATGTAAATAAGCAACGTCCGTTTGCACCAGAACCAGCATTGTATCAATAACCCGGACTTCACGTGAAAGTTCGACAAACTGTGTGACATCCGTAGTACAATTGTATTTCGGGTCAGTTTATATGGTTCAGTGGATAAACGGGTATGTATCGCGTATGACAGGTAAAAAAAGTATAATACAAACTTACGTGTTATAACAACGAGCGTGAGAAACAGTGCGTGCTCCAT
>DWJK01006508.1:0-10425 GCA_018248815.1 Croniades pieria auraria | reverse complement strand
TTGGAGGTCGTTGGGGGAGGCCTATGTTCAGCAGTGGACGTCCTGTGGCTGAAATGATGATGATGATGATGATGAATGGTATAAAGTACGATTTGTTTAGAATCATTGATCTCTCATTGCGTCTTTTGAAGTTCTCTCAAGGAAAATAATACAATAAAACTGAGACCAGTCAATTAATTTTCTTTATGGACTCGGAATTTTCCACATTTCGAATGAACCGTTGTCCGGAAATTCACAACAAAATCCAACCGGCCTTTATTAGTAGTTCATGGAAACTTTCTAATATATTGTAAGAACGACAACTTCGATGAATTGTCTTGCTTGACTTAGACTTAATAAAAACGAATGAGTCACGAATCATTTAAGTTCGCCTAAAATTACAATAGAACTTATTTTAGCGCCCCCCAAAATTTACCACCATAATAAAATCCTGGATTTGATCCCCGGCTCGGGAAATGTATTATCGGATTTTTCTAACTTGAATATCCTAGTAGTAATTCGGAATCTGGATTTGTTACGCATGTAGGGCAATAGGCTCGCCCTTATTCTATGGAATTTATTACCAGTGAAAAGATGAAGTACTACACTCCTCTGCTTATCCCTTCGGAGAAGAACAATGTTATGTTATAAAATGTAATTTAACCAAAACGGCCTCTTATCCTACTTTTATTTAAGTAAATGGCTCATTATATGCCACACACCGATAAGTACATTATCAGTGTGACGATGTGAATAAAGCATGATACGTGAGCTTTTTTTTGCCACAAGGACTATTTAAACAATGTTGGCTAATATTATCTAAACGAGACATCTGGCTCGTGCAATTGTTTAAACCTTTTAATTTCATTCAACGGACGGCCAAAATGATTTACGATCGGTAATTTTTATGAGCAACTGTAATTCATATTTGTTTTGTCGTAATGTTAAAAGTACAAATCGCAATATAAATATTGACTACTTTGCACAGGTCTACTGATACCCTGGTACCGTATAATTGCCACCTCTGGGAACCAACATTGACATTCCGTTATCCATTTTAACGGGTAACGAACATTTAAGGTCGTCACAGACGGGGCTATAACATACATTAGAATAGAACGACAGACGGTAGCTACGCTATAATTTTTTTTTCGCGGTCATTATCTGAGCAATAATATTTCTTACTATATTCAGATACGTCTCGCTATATCTGTTCACACGTAACTACGACGTAAAAAAAAAGATGAATTTTATATGTGTACGATCCCCCGAGCGATACTGTAGAAAATATACTGTAATATGTCATAATATACCTTGCTATAATGTATAATGTAGATCCGTATGTGACGACCTTTATTCATTTTGAACGAGTAACGAGCGTTTAAACTTGTTTCAAAAACATCTGAATTACAGTATATTAAACAATGGAAATATAGTGATTATGTTAGAACACCGAGAAACAAATCCATTTAGATGTGAAAAGTTGATACCTATTAGCGGCTACTGTACAACCGTGATGCGCTAACACCAGGTGATTATTACCTTCTCAACAATAAATCAGAGGTCGATGTTCGGTATGTTCAATTAAATGTAAGCTATTTTTCATGTAAATAAATGAGGGTTCGTAAATAGACCGGCTCGGAGAGCAGAGTAGATTTTAAACGTACTAGTTTAAACTGTAGCACTGTGGCACGTTTCAATAAGGTCCATTTTTAAATTTGAATTGTTTTGCGACGGCGCCCGAGCATACTCTTGCCATAAAAAACCATTTGAAATGTAAAAATAGACTTTATTACAATGTCCTTAGGTTCTATTTTAAATGCGATCAATATCTGCTTTGCTTTCCGAGCCGCTCTATTAAAAAGAACTCTTTGCGGAACGAATTTGTGTGACAAATATGACGTCGATCTCCATCCCGTGGGCCCAGCGTGGGGATTATGGGCAAAATACCCCTACATAAGTGCACAACCGGGCGCAAGACGTACGTCCATCAGTAGACTGATTATGAGACAGGCTGAGGAGGCAAGACAACATTGATACATTTACAATCTTATACAATAAGAACAATAAGTGTGTTATAGTTTAGTACATATTTATTATATCTATTCCCAAGACTTGCCAGACGTCCTTGTATTTGTAAAATATTAATTCGCGGGCCACCTGCCTACCTCCCTATGCATGGGCGAATTGCGGAGTCTGGCGTTAATTAGTTATTGAATATTTCAGAGTCACTTTAACTTAGCGAAGTTTGTTAAAGTCTTTGATTGAGTTGTGAGCCGTGAGCGAATTTTATTAATGTTACGTAACAGCAGTTATTTCTAGCTAATGACGCTAATTTATAGACTTATAAGTTAGATTTTCATCATTTAACGAGCGCTATAAATATTCTCTAGTACATGGTATATATAACATGACTAGTGAAAAGTGGGAGTACTCTACTTCTCTGCTTATGGGTTCGGGCAAATATAGGCGGGATTTTATGTTATATATTAGCAGTTTTAGTACCAAATGTTTCTCAAGTTTTTATATACACTATTAAATTATTTACTGGCTTAATTAACATATGTTTTATCAGGATAACTCATCTTGTTGCAGATCTATGTGAAGTCCTTTCTCATGAGCTCTCTCTGATCGTTGAGAGTCCCGGACAAAAACTGTGTCTGAAACAAATCCAGCTATCCGAAAAGCATATGTGAACTAAGCCAGTAAATAATTTAATCTCATATTAAGACCACTTATATAAATATAGGTTAAATATTATTTTTAGGTCAATCACATAATAGAATGCCTGTTAACTAGATGTAACATAATTCAGAATTTGACACTGGTATATTTCTAAGGCCTTGTGATATTAAATGATAGTAGAACAGATCTCTCATTAGTGGATATTTTAAAGTTATTCAGATCATATTGTTTAACCAAGGTTTATTTAGGTGATCAGAAAATTACTTCTACTAAAACAACTCCTAGTTGGTTGAGCAGTATCGAGCACAACTGCAGAATGAGATGTTCCGAGTGTGATCCCCAGGTTGACTACTAATATGTTTTTCTAACTTAAATTTCCTAGTTGTAACCCGAAGGCTGGACTTATGCCTGGTGTACAGCAATTACCTTGAATGTATAACATAACAGGTAAAAAGGATACTACTTTCCACTGCCTACCCTTTCAGAGAATACTGGTGTAATGTTACATGGAAATCGAACTCACTACATTATAATTAGTAGTTAGACACAAATATAGTTAAACTTACATCATAATCATAGTAATCATTATAATTATAATGATTGTAGTAGTACAAGTTCAGTAGTAGTTGTAGTAGTACATATCACAAAGTAATTGAACATCATAGAGAATAACAATTATTAGTGTAAATAACAATATGGTAACTATGAATTAATATAGAAATAATATTATTTTAGTATTTAATATTTAATTGGTTTTATGTTTAAAAATAATAATTTGTGGTGAACAAGCATCCTGGTAACCTGATGTTAAATGACCAATATAGACAATAGATGGTTCAGAGATAGAGAGTTCAATACTGATAGGACTGTACTACCAGAGATTGATAAAGTATTGTCATCTTCAAATACTAAGTAAGGACACTTATCCGTGTCTTTCTATCAATTCTTTTAAGCAAACAAAATGACACAGATTAGTGAAAAAATGATTAGGTGTTTTGTACTGATAACTACAACATACTGTAAAAGTTAAACCCCTCCCCCCTCTGACTTTATGTATGACTATTTCACACAAACAATAATTGTAGAGAAGGGTAGATTTTTCCAGCATTCTCAGTAGCTGGTTTTGGTTTTCAGTATAAAAAAATATTATAGTACTGGAAAATACCATAAGCTTTCACCCATTTAATTAGAAAAATATTTTTAAATATTCGCTTATAATTATAGTTTATTTTTTAATAGTACATAAAAAGATATAAGGTGATTATATCATTAACAGAAAGAACTTACTTGTGGTATCCGCTGCACACGTGAATTGTATGATGCTTAGAAGCAAAATAAAACTTGCGTAAATTTTCTTCGCATACATTTCGAACACTCGTTCTCTTTCTTCCATTACACGAAAAAAGTATTTATGCATTTCTCTCAAAATTTTACAATATTCATTGTTACAACATATTTTTTATAGTTACCATAAAGTTTTACTTCGATACTACTTTTAAATTTCAACTTCATTTTACAACGGTTGCTAGGATTTTGCTATCACAACATTTTCGATACAATAACACCTGTGGGATTTGTCTGGCTCTAAGCGAACAAGGTAGGAAAGTTCACTCAACTTTAACTGTCCTATAAAGTTTCATTTCGTGCTAGTTATATTCCACTTTTTAATTGATATATACTCTAAAACAAGTTTGATTCGATTTCAATTAAGTATTATGTCACAATAATCTCGTTTGTTAACTTTTATAGAACTTTCAAAGTTTCAAAAACTTTTTCACAATCACTTGATTCGTTTGAAGGACGCGAACAAAACGCATGCATACAGAGCTGACGAGTACGTTCGCGTCGCGCACACCCGCACTTGTACAACACAACACAAACAAAAGATTTCCTCAGTAAATATCATTCGTTCTTTGAATATTGGACAATGTTGCCGTAATATAAAATACGTTTCTTATTCGCATTTTTTAGATTATAAGATCTTTTTGTTTTAATAATTTATTGACTGTATGATAATTTTATATATGTGTGGAACGGCTTAGTTTAAAATATACTATAGAAGTTACAATTCCTCTACATCTTATAAAAATAATAAATTTTTCACATACATGACCTGTTTAGGAATTGCTAGAAAATATTCGTATTGTGTTATTTTTTGTATAAACACAGTAAGCAAGTTGTTAATAGTAGAAAATTGTAATCATTCATTCACATAAAATTTATCATTCATTCGTATTTCTGGTACAGCACACAGAGACATTATATATAGAGAGCCAATCCAGGATGCGTCCATCGAAAAAAAGAGAAAGCAAATGAGGCTATCTATCTATCTCTTTCTACTCGCACACGCACAGACAGCGTTAGCGTGATTTTATAATCTGAAAAACAGATTGTTTTTTTTTTGCGCGTGCGTCAGTAGGAAGATAGAGAGAGATAGATAGGGCGATCGCGATTGTTTCTCTCTTTCTAACCGTCGGATGTTGCCGCTTACAGGCAGCCGTATGTCTTCCCTACTCTATATATAATATCTCTATGACAGCACACCTATTTCATGTTGTGGTAATCGTTACTACTATAATATTGCCATGCAATATTAAAATTACCAACGTCGCTTATTTAGAAGCGTTATCAAAAACGGATATTCTGCTTATCTACAATGTCTAATATATATAATTAAAGTAAATAAATTGATATGCAAAAAAATATTCTTAACGAGATATGCATTTCAAAATTATGTAACAAACGTAATATCACGCCTGAATACCACGAGGCATTGGAGTGTGTTGTACGTCCCCACCTTTCACCAGTTACGTTTACATCCCATGGACGTCCAGAGGTTAGCTCCTTGCCATACTCCGGGCACTAATCCAAACCCCGAGTCACTACTAGAAATTCTAAATTGAAAAAATCTAACAGTACCCAACCCGGGATTTGAACCCAGGACCCCCCGATAGACAATCGTGCTTGCCCCCCACTCGACCACCGAGGCAGGCATTCAAAATTATGTAGTTTTATTTTCTCTATAAATAAGAAGATGGCACCAAAGAGTATGAAATTAACATTCGGTTAAAGATCCGCGATGGTTTATTGACTTAGAATCAAAAGTGGAACAAGTTAGAGTTAAAGTTTATGAAAATACGCATTATAAAATCATAAAAATTCTTAAAAAGAAGATTTATATTGAATAATTGGGTTTTAATTAAATGCAATTAAATTAAAAAATATTATGTACTGGGTCATAGATAATTTTGATACTTTTGTTATCTGTGTTGGCAGAATTAACTTAGAATGGAAACAAACAATCAGATCGTCGAATGAATGTTCTTTCTTTCTCTTTCGGGTTAACCTGTCATTTTGGATCGTTGAGGCGGGTTTTAAATCCTAGGTAATCAATGCTTTTATTTATGAAAAAGAGAAAGAATTAGTATTTTCAGTGTTCGTAGTTCATGTGATGATGATCGCCGACATTATTTTATTTGTTTTAACAAAATATCAGTGCATAAGTGATAAATAACCTTTCGCTGTAATGTTTTGACAACCTCTCGTGTGATGTGAACAATTTCACTTATGTTTTAAACTCTATTTCAGCCATGGTGCGTATGAACGTATTGAGTGATGCTCTCAAATCAATTCACAATGCTGAAAAGCGGGGAAAACGGCAAGTGCTGATTCGGCCGTGCTCCAAAGTAATCGTCAAGTTTCTCACAGTAATGATGAAGCACGGTTACATTGGAGAATTCGAAATCGTAGACGACCACAGAGCTGGCAAAATTGTCGTCAACCTTACGGGCAGATTAAACAAATGTGGAGTTATTTCACCTCGATTTGATGTACCGATCAACGACATCGAGAGGTGGACTAACCTGTTACCTTCCAGACAGTTTGGGTGAGTGCAACTGTGTGTAGTGTATTACTAATTGTACTTGCTAAAAGAAACAATGAATATGAGTTGTCTATTTGCAAATTACGATAAGGATTGGATCGTAAATAAATAATTCGTCTTAAATCTAACCTGTCTTATTATCTCTTTTATTATTTGAAAATTGAATGAAATCAGATATAATATAATAGAACAGTCATAGTTTTAATGATATCATTTTATTTTAAAACTTGAACTTCAGAAATTTGCCATAGTAATCATAAAGCAACTAAATTTTAAGTTACAGTACATTATATGTGCATTACAATATTCAATTGTAGTCATATTTAGATAGATACACATTACATTCATTAGCTAACTTTAACTTGGTCAACATGGTAGATGGTAACCCTCTCATTCTGAAAGGAGACAAGTCCGACAATGTACTGATTAAAGGGTTGAAAAAGATAACCAAAAAAAACAGAATAAATCCTGTAGTTCATGTTCTTACAGTTTTTTTTATTCAACAAAGATTTCTGGTGTTAAAAAAAACTTGCCAACTTATGAATTGTCATTGCAATGAATTTTGTATGTAAAAATATGGATACTGGATGATATAAGTCAGCATAACTACCGCGAATCGCCAATAGTTCTTGTTGGTTGCCATCTGATAAGTTGTGCTAAAGGAACAACAGGAGCACAAGTCGATGTTGCTTGCTTGGTAACATTGTTAGTGTCCCTGTGGACATTGTTGGTTGGACATTGCTGTATAATTGGACTATCAAGAATATATCAATACTCGTTCTTCATATTCTTTGCAATCAATTCTATGTTGTTTTTGTTACATGGACTATCTTGTTGGTCCAATGCTTGTAAGTGTGACTACTGAGTAATAGGTTCTAGATCAGGTTTGGACACTGATGTGTAAAATTGGTCTGCTAAGAATTTACAAAGGCTTGATTTTCAAATGTTCTAGGGTAAGTCTTAAGATGTTTTGATGCCATGTTTTGTTATTTAAACCATAGCAATATATTTGCCAAATATATGAGCTGCATACATAGGTGATGGCATAGTATTAGGAGTTTGCCAAAGTATATCGATACATTGCATTACCACTTCTCGATATTGAGTACTAATATTGTGTTCCCATTTTTGAAATTGGGGTTCTTAGGTCAATATCCTCATTAAAAACGTGAGATCACATGTTTCATACAGTCTATTTATTATATATGAAAATAAAGCATAATGCTATAGACGAAATATACATGTAAGTACTGATGACTGCAACAATGTCCACTGGTAATCAGGGCATGCACTGGTATGTCCATAGCTGAAAACTAGAAAGGGAGTTCTACTAAGAGTTCAAATAGAAATTTCTTTCTAGTAAATGGAAGATAGAATTATGTAAAACTACATTAACTTTAATACATTAACTTCAATATTTTTTACTGTATTTGTATTTTGTGTGGTTGATAGCAGTAATCAATGAGTGACATCTTTCATATTTCAGATACCTAGTCCTAACTACTAGTGGCGGTATAATGGACCATGAAGAAGCCAGAAGGAAACACTTGGGAGGAAAAATCTTAGGCTTCTTTTTCTAAGTTTATGCAATACATTTGAAAACTATTTTTTTGTTTTATTTGTAATTAGGCATCCATGTCTACACAGCACTTGACCTTTTTGTTTTCGACACATTCTGTTCAGCTCATCACTAGCACCTGATTCCATCTATTATGATAATATGATTGAATATTATAATGTGACAAGATATCTATTAATCAAATTTCTGTTTTTAATGTCTTCATACACCAGAACTTTAGTTTGTTAACATTTTAATGTATTTTGATATACCTTTTACAAACAGCACTATTACGTTTTTGTACCCTATTGCACTGTGTAAAATTCTGATTAATTATTATTATTATGCTATATATATAAGACTAGTGGACCAAGTGTAATGACTGACCAATATACTCCTGCAATACATTTTAGTATTAATAATTTTTCAAGCTTCAAATGTATTTCAGAAAATGTCAGTCATAGCAAGTGGTTCATGAGTATCTAGGCTGTTTTTTACATATAATGCCTAAAAGCAAACTCAAAAGCCATGGGCTTGCAAAGGCAAGCCCTTGGCTTTTGAGTTGAGTTTTTCTTGACGATCTTGATGCTGACGAAGTTTGGTTGAAGGCAAGCTACCGAAAGCCTCAGTGGGTCTTCATGAAATACTTCTCAAATTTTGTCTGACTGTTATGCATCTGCAAAATTGAATTTTTAAAACAACTGTCGCAGGAACAATGATTTGACTGGCCAACCAGTTGGGTAAGAAAGCATCTTAGTATTAGGGTAGTTACATCATAAACGAAAATACAAAACCATATAGCTAAGGCAGCCGATATTTTAGGTTGTAAGTTACAACAAAACGTCAGTTCAAGTTTCAGATGGAGCTACCTGTCTCCAGTGTCTGTAATACCGGTACTTTTATATGCAGAAAAATGTGGTCGCTATTTAACGACCTGTATACATTTCATTTAAGATACTACATTTATTACTACCTTACTACATTTATTCGGGGAGACTTATATCCAGTTGACTGCCACGGTGGTCGAGTGGTCGCAAGCGCGATTGCCGATCGGGAGGTCCTGGGGTTCGAATCCCGGGTCGGATACTATTGGATTTTTCTAATATAGAATTTCTAGTAGTGACTCGGGAGTCTGAACGTGTGCCTGGTGGCAACAGGCTTCATTGTGGGACTTAAACGTAACCGGTGAAACATGGTGGTGTACTACACTCCTCTGCCTACCGCTTCGGGGATTACAGGCGTGATATTACGTTTTTACATTGAACGGTCTAATTATAAACAGGTTACTAGCCTACAATACGGGCTTTTAAAAGCGCCATCTAGCAGCTTCCTACGTATCGCCACGAATTTAGGTAACACTGGTTCACCATAGAACATAAGTGCGCTGTATGCATGAGGACATAGCGGTTGTAAGAACTTGCGAAAAAATCAACCAAATCCAAATTACGCCAATACTACCAATAGCGTTGGTCAACCGTGCTACGCATAGTACGACAGAGTAGATCAAACTTGGGTTCCCCAGTGATATACTAATTGTATTAAGGTCGTCGTCATCTGATGTAATGAGGACAACAAACATTCATAGGCCATTTTACATTATTACTTTCTGCAACTAGGTCAAGCTTTTAGTGTATGTCTTCACTTAATTTTGGTGGAGATGTAAGTTAGTTAAATAGCCATGTGATCTCATAATCTACTGTAAAGAAAGCTTTGTCTTTAATGTTATTTGCTCTTGAGACATGCAATTTCAATGACTAGCATCTAGCATGCGTTATTTAATGTAGTATTTAATTTTTATTTAAACTCTGCAAAATGTTAGTATTGTTACGGATGAATCTCGAAACTTCGCGTTGTTCGTTATGTACTGCATATAGGTATACATATACGAGTATACCCGACGAGCGAGGTCGGACCTTACGTTTAAAGACTTAAGATCGGTTGTCACTTGGCGTCCAAAATTATTTTCAAAATTAACATGGCAGGCGTGTGGGCGGAGCTTGCTTTCTGGAAAATCGTCGTATAATCTCGAATTTACCAGAAGCCGCTAAAACGCTATATAACCGACTCCGCCGGCGAAGACCAAGACACTGCGTTCCACACGGCAGACGTGCGGCGTCACCGCACGTTTGATCGTCGCAGTACCGTCGCCTTTCGATAAGCACACACCGTGTCGGTCCGTGCTTAGGTCCGAGTCTCACAGAAGACGGCCACGGATCGGTCGCACAGCCCCTAGCCTCTCTGTTGCTCAGCGGAGCCGAAGATACAGCCCGTGCTGGGCTGCACTCCTACTCCTCCCCACTCTCCTTAATTTAGGCGGAGC
>DWJK01006507.1:0-10426 GCA_018248815.1 Croniades pieria auraria | reverse complement strand
TCTAGATAAGCTCGACGATCAGATAGCTTTATAAGGTTGAAGTATTCGGTTCTATCTGCGTATGATTCAAGATTTTTGGGTATTTTCTTAAGATAAAGATATTTGGGTATTTTCTTGGAAATTAAAATCCTAGTCAAATTCGAGGTCAAGTATTGCAATATAATTATTGAACTATAAGACATTACTGTTCTACGTTTAAGGATGCGAGAACTTGTACAAATTTAGTTTATTTAAATAAGGGATCTTTTAATATCTTGACCGAACAGGCTGGCTGATGTGGAAGCCGGAAGAAGTCTGAAACTGCCGTTCTTTGTTTTCCTTTGTTGCCACATGAAAATACCCGATGTTAGCTCATTTTACAACATGTTGACATATGAGGAAAAACAATAAATTTATTATAAAAACACATAAAAGTGAAAGTTAAGGGAAATAACCGTAAACTATTATGTAACATACAAAAAAATATATTTGAAATCGTGACAAGTCTTGTTTCATAATTTATGATGCAGGTAAACATATAAACATATTCTTTCATTGGAGACAAGTTGCAGAAAATCAGGACATTACGTTAATAAAGAGGATTTGAAGTTTAAAATTCGAAAGCAGTGACCGGAAGTCAAAATTGACAGAGACAGTTATATCGGCTTAGTGTAAGAACTCATTATTGGTAAAAAATCGTGAAGTACAGTTCGCAACACTAACGTACTCATTTTGACGAGTTCCAGATGTTACAAAAATTGGACGCTATTCGAATTTCATAGTTAATATACCAATAACTATAAAATTAATAAATACAAATTTGGAATTATGTGTTTCACGAAAATTTACATTAATATATTTTTAAAGTCATTTTTTTTCAATTTCTTTTAATGCGAAATTAATTTACGGTGCATTATGATTTTTAAAATATGCGTTACGTTCACAACTTTCTAATAAAATTTAGTAACAATTCATTATCTTTGCTTAATTACTTTTAAAATCGAATTAAAAAATGTTATTGGAATTTATCACTAAGTATTATTTCTTATCGACGTTTGTATAAAGGTGATATAATTTAATTCCTTTTCAAATCGATTAAAAGCAGTCGGCAACTCACAATATCTATCCCTTCATGACCGCTTAATGTGTCATGTTTAAAAAATTGGTAACTGGATTAAATATTAATAACATTTAAACAAACACAAATCTACATATTTCATGGATTATATTAGAGGCATTAAATGTTTCTCTGAGAATTTTACACATAATAAGTACACCTGGTGTAAGTATCTTTACACCAGGTATTTAATATTTCGAAAATAAAAATGTTTTTTGTATTTTTTGAGACTGATTGATGCATGTAACACTGACAAATGCATATATTCCCGTCAAACCTAGTCTTGTCTTTGTTATCAAACCTATTTAAAGAAATAATTATTTCCAGCATTGAATAAAGTCACAATAAGAAGTTGTATAAATATAAAATGTAACATCACGCCTGTAATCCCTGAAGAGGTAGCGAGAGGAGTGTAGTACACTCCACGTTTAAACAGTTACGTTTACCTCCCATGAAATAGGCGGTAAACCTATTGCCATACACCGGGCATAGATCCAGACTCCGAGCCACTACTAGAAATTCTAAATTAGAAAAATGTATTAGTACCCGACCCGGGATTTGAACCCAGACATCGTGATCGGCAGTTGCGCTTGCAACCACTCGACCAACGAGGGAGTCAATATATATAAAATCAGAACTGAATAACCATTTTCTTACAATTTTTCATATGTGAATTCTTGCACGAAGCCGACGATATGCTGGAGTAAGGCCGACGGAGAAAAAAAAAAAGACTATGTACAAATCTTGTTTTGACTAGATGCGTTCGAATATTTGCAACTGAGCGGAAACAAAAAAATATTATAGTTATTGCAAAAAAATATTAACGCTGAGTAACAAAGAACGTAACGTAAAACACGTGTTTTTTTTTTTAATTAGAATCGTCAGGTTCAATGGCCAGATACATGAAAGATGATAGATAAAATAATAGTCTGTAGATGACAGATATAGTCTCGAAATATGGACTGCTTTATTAAACCCGTTCTCGACTTAGCCTGTACACAAATTTTACAAATTAATAAATGTTCCATATACAAGTAACGAATAACTTGTCAACAAAAAATCAATCTTCATAAAAAGGGTGAAACTTCATAAAAAGGGTGAAATCATTTTTTGTATAAGATCATGTTTTGTTGTTAAGAGAGTGTTTGGATAATACTTTTGCAACTTCAAAAATGAATCAACAAATGAAATAAAAGAACGCACAGGCAGGTATGTTCATAATTATGTACCACATACATATATGAAGACTTGCAATACCGGTGTACTTGAATCCCGTAACCCTATATGTTGTTAAATGAACACACATGACGTGTTATCTGGGAGAAATCGCGAAAGAAATACTCGAGGGATAAGGTTAGCCTACTGCAATATTTCGAATTATCCTTACATAAATTTCTTTGTGTATGTTCTCGTGTATAAAATGTAGTACATTATAATATATGTGCAGAGTATGCGTTTAAAGCACAAAGTTCCGCGCATAGACAAAGATGACATGACGTTTCGTTTAAGGTAAATAATCTGCGTCGATGACAGATCGCAAAATTGCCGCTCACCGCAACGCTTGAGCGGGAAGGAAAAATGAATCAATTTATCCATAAATGCACGTAATAACAAAGGGAATATTTAATTTAATTTCTGTGAACTGCGGTTTTGAATTCCGCTTCCTCCCGTGAGTCTATGGTTCAAATCCTAACACTCGCTTGATATTGTACTAAACGAAGTATATTCTGAAGATTAAGTATCACTCGCTATAGCTATTTAGGTCAAACATCGCGAGAAAACCGCACAGTTCTGTATAATGTTATCTGAGGAACTTGAATTCTGTCAAGGCGATAACACTATAGCCCTTTTATTCCAAATGAGAACCTTGTACAGCAGTGGAAATATGGAATGAAAAAAGAATTGATGACGATGGTATGATGTTCTACAGGTAGTTTCAGTACCCGCGCAATTTCTTCAAATTATTATCGTATCATCTTTTACAGGGTAAGCAGAGAGTATCAAGCCTCAAATCGTTACAGTTAGAAACCGGACGTAATTCTTCTACATATATCCATGACTCTCTTCACACCCGCAGGTTTCAGAAACTTGTTACTTTCCCATCAGACAGTATCTGATCTATATGGACGAGATAAAAGTTGTGTAGCCTTTCAAATGCAATACTTAAGAGCAAAACATTGAGTGGTACCGTGGACTTGAAGAAGCAAAGATTACTGGTCTACTCGGTTATATTTAAGTGGTCCGAAGATCACTTATGAAATATATAATAACACGTATATTGTATAAATGTGTAGGCGATTAGAAAAACGTCATAGCAATGTGGTAACTGGTTGTACTACTGTAAAGATATGGGGAAGCATTATATGTATTATACAGTAAAACTGGTATCGTCATAGCATTTATATTATAAGCAATTAACATCATCCTGGAGCATGGCAACACTCTTGGAAATTAGCTGTCCATCTTCGAAGAAAATGTCTTGCTCCATGTCACTAAACTTTGACTCGTATTTGAATACAATCACACCTGATGGAAGGTGAAATGTAGCCTATGATGTAGCAAGACTCTAGAAAGTACCTATTTACTCTTGTCTTACATCGCGATGGCAACATCGACGCGCTCAGAATTCCGTGGGTGTATAATTATAACATATGTACCTATTTTAGTACGCATACCCTTTTTTGTCAGGCAAGATCGCGGCTTAACACTGGTCTATCATTAAAAAAAAATTTGACCGCTTCTCAGACATCGTCAACAAAGTAAATCATTGACTGCCATTTTTATATGTTCCTAAAGGTAGGCATTTCAGTCTCGCTCACAGTAGCCAGTACTGCTAATTGCTAGTAATTCTAACTTTTTGTGCAAAATATCGATTTTTGCAACCTAGATTGTATAATACATTTATTTCGTGCACAACCGCTTAGAATATTATAAAAATCTAGGCAACCGTAAATTACTCAATGACATTTGGCTCAAGGGCAAACATCCGAGTCGGTCGAGTCATTAAAAAGTCACGGACACGCCATTATGAAGAATACGAATTTTTACACGGTCGTGTTAATTAATTAATCTTTTTTTAATAATAATAAATTGTTAGACAGCGTAATGGATAAGATTGTTTTTTTTCTGTATTGTCTTATCTGACTATGATAGTTTTAAACGATTTTTGTTTATAGTATAATTGTTCAGGAATATAATAATAAATTACATGTAGTCTGCGTCCTTCACAGTCGAAGCTACAAGTATATATAACCATACAGCATTTTTAAAAAGCCCTAGTAACTTCTTTGGCGGGAAAACGAGTATCTAACGATACGAGTATGTAAGTTTATATCATGCAACAACAACTTAAATAGGTAATATAAATTAATAAAGTAATTAAACTTGAAAATCACTAGACACTAATGGTATAGTCATTCTGTATATAAAAAAAAACGACATGGAACTTTTGTAAAATGCAAATTTTTACTATACATTTCTATAAAATAGTATTTAAATATTTCGCAACAATATTTCTTTTAAAAAGAAACAAATAGTTAATTTGTCTTATGGTCGTAGATTACTTCAATCGGCCGTACAATTGTTATAACGCTGTAATAAAAAACAAACCATTTACAACATGACCACAGAACATTCGAAAAATTGGCGGGAAAATTTTAAGGTTATGATCTTGCAACGCAATCATTCGGTGTATGAATGTATTCTTTCAAGCAATATTAAAAGATACCCTAACATTTCATATGTCCTGAAATGGGCAAATTAATCAAGGGAAATAAGAAAAGACTTAAGATTGTATGAAGTTTTACCTAATATAATTTTGGGACGTGCTGTAAGAATAGTTATTTTTGAATGAAATACTTTTCCAATGTTGACAAATCACTTGTTTTTACAAGCTACTAATGACCTACATATCACTTAGCAATGCAATTCTCAAAATCTCCACGCTTTATAAGTTTTGCCGACTATAAATATGCTTATTACATTTCTGCACGAAATTTACTCTATGTTTAGAAGAATTACGATATAATACTGAGTCATAAAGTAATGCTCGTTTTTATATTCGTTTGGTGTTTATGAATAAAATTTTCACCCATGACCATAATAGGGTTATATTGGCTTGTGTCATTCCTATACAATACGTAATCTGTGGGTCACATGCAACAACGATATTAAATTGAGTTATCATGTTCAATTCTATGCTTATTTGTATGCCATTTGTAAATAAAATAACCGCTATTAAATCACATTTTAATTTTTTATTCCGTCACAAGGTGAAAATACAATCTGATTAATGTACAGACTATAAAAATGCGTCATGTCTATAAATACTTACTCTATGGATCATACGATTATGATATAATATTGACACTTGCCATAATATTCGTTATTGTTTGTTTTTATGCTACTAACGAATATGCTCGCTTGTTTTCATACTGACCATTATTACAATGACACTTGTCTTTTTGTGAGTTAAGCGGACAGGCATTTATCTCGAAATAGCGAGCGGTGGAGAGGCGAGTAGTGATTTTATTACAATTTAGAAGACAGAGATACTTGGCAATTGGTGCTGTCTGACTAACCCGTAAGTAACGTGTGATGTAACTGTATAACAATAAAATGAATAAATATTTAGATTCAATATTGGACATAATAAATGGTTAAAAACGATAGTTTGTTGAACACTTTGACATAAAAACAAAGAAATCTCGACACAAAGCTTAGAAAACGAAACAGTGTTTTTAAAAGTAAAATAGCATAAAGAACACACACACCCCGCGCGTTCCGCCGACACCGTGTAATTAGTGAAAGGATGACGGAAATAGAGTTAATGGTACGTTTTAAATATATATTTTTTGTGATCTATTGAAGTAAATCTAGTCAACGTGACTGGGTATTCCTAAATTTAGTGTAAAATCATTGTTAAAAATTATTTTGCTGTTAAAGAACACGATATAAAATTATTATTAGAAAACAAAACCATATTCAACATGAAATAAGGTTGCCTTACACCTGTCTTTGTTAGCGTAAAATGAACCGTTTAAATACGATGGCACTTAAGCGCGCTTGAAACATGTTTGTCGATCTATATCAATAAATATTGCGTTATGTAGACATAATTGTCTAGCTGTTTCGTTTAGTTTTACCTTTTCAGACACAAAAATTTCACATAGCGTACATCAGTTTTGTCAGCAATTCTGTCAGCTTTAACCCAGTAGTAGCTGTACACCGAGAGAAAGAATCACGAGATAAAACTCTCGGCGCTCTTTTCATTAGAATTAATAGTAGGAGTTTGGCATAAAATACGGGAAGCTAATTATGCTGAAAATACGCCATTTCCATCTGTAAATTTTTTTTTATTGTCATGCGAAGAAAGTAGCAATAGAGCTAGCAGCAATAGTCAGTGACAACCATATACTCGTATATATATACCGTATATCTGCAACTCATCCCAAGTACGTCAGTACATGACTCGTAATGTATTTTGAAATTATTGCCATCTTATTTTACATGATGTAATAATTGTTTTTGGTGTGAAATTTAAGTTTTATTTCCAGAATTTACATGAGCGTCGTGTTCTATATACTGATGCAAGTCGTTTTCGCCTCTCAATAGGGTGGTACTGAACTTCTTAAACCGTATAATATTGTCCTGTATCAAATGTGTCAGTGATAAATTTGTTTCATGTTATTAAATAAATAAATGTCAGTTCGTGTTAATTACTAAGAAACCGTCTGATGAGGAAGACAGTAGTAGTGTGCCTGCATAAGGAATACTGAATACATGTAAAGCAAACGGTTTGTAAAAGTAGAGATGTTTAGCACTCAATGCTCTCTGTCTATGCCGTAAGAGACCTGGGATAATGATATAATAAAAATAAGATGTATTGTTAGTTAATTCTCTTACGTTCTTATTATCCGTTTATGGATTTAAATATATAAAACAACACAAAAAGCCCAGTCGAGGACAATAATTCTAATGAGCATTTGTGATTAATATATTTGTATATTGCATCATAAACCTCTATATCAAGTTTCTCAGCTTTTTGTATCAAATAGCGAGTTCGTTTTTATAACAAATATAGAATGGACTTTCAACTGAGGCTTCTCCAGATCTAAGACAGAACTCTTTCATAGTCGGCGAGACATTGATCACGCCTCTAGTGTCGTAATTATCCATAAAAAAGTGACCACTTACCATAAGGAGGCTTTTGGCGGGCTATGTATTTAAAAGCATACCTTCAACATCCAGTACCAGTGTCCTGGATCATCTCTAATTGTACATAATTGTACAATTTATATTACGCTTGATTGCACTGCCCGTACGCGGAAATGTAAGACACATCAACCATTATGTGTATTGTACGACACGTGTCTTACAAGAAAATTACATAAATTAACTACCGGTTTGTAATAATCGACACGCCTCTAATAATATGTGTTTTTATGCAAAATGTGTTACATTATTGTGTGTTCTACTATGTTTAGTTGTTTTGTATAATAATATCGGCAACAGCCTGATCTCAAACTACATACATTTGTAGATGCAAACTTGTATACATTATACATAATTTTATGCGAAGACACAGCACAAATACTAGTGATTATTATACAAATATTTGTTCTGGGTGTATAATTTGTTTTGGACATATATTTGTAATTAGACATGTAGATAAAGAATAGCTATCTAATTTTGTTTATTCGGTTTCTAACCATTGAATATGACTGTCATGTGATCAGCTGTCACGATTCGAGATTCACTAATATTGATCCTCCTAAAGTCTAATTTGGTCATCCTGGGTCATCTTGCTTAGGTCACCCTTTTATTTTGAACATAGATATACAGAACTAAAAGTGGGTTATAACAAATACTAGTTAATTGTTGCTGGATGCAACAAGCCGAGGACGGCGCGATAGCGCTCACGGAGGAGGCCTAGGTCTAGCAGTGGCCTGAGATAGGCTGATGATGACGATGATGGTGATGATGACTAGTTAATCATTATCAACATTTTATTGTGTTACATCGTTACCTGTTTCATTGTTTTACTATTTATTTCAAAATCAGAAGAGTTCAGATCTTAGTGTGCCACGCTGGCCAAGGGCGGGTTAGATTTTACACGACTTACGGAACAGTACGGAGAATTCTAACATGTGGAGATTTGTTCACAATGTTTTCCTTCACCTGTCCAGCGATTGATATTCAGTATTTATAACATACAAAAAGAAGTAACGTTAGAGGTGCCTGCCAGTTTCGAACCCCAGATCTGCTGATTAAAAGTCTGGATCAAACCACTAACTTATAAACAATAAAAAAACTGCGCGAGCAATAAAATAAAAATGTTACAAAAAAGATGCAAGCACATAAAAATTATTCAGCTGGTTTATTCAACAAAAAAAAAACTTCACTTAACTGAGCTGTCATCAATTAAATTACGTAAAACCTTGATTCTGTCTCTTAATGCAATCCCAATATCGTGAGAACATTGTTCATGTATTGCTAAAACATCGCGGAACAATTCGAAGTGATATAGGAAACGAGTTGAAGATGCAATAAATTATAATAAGCCTTATGGGTACTGGACGCGGCATTGTCCTTCTGAACAGCGTTTTCAACAATAGTGTGTATAAACTTACTATAATACGATTTTTACTCTGATGTATTCATAATAACATCTATGAAAGGAGCATGTCGCTCTCCTACCAGGGGTTTGACGGCCTTGAAAAACGGATGCAGCTGGATTCTAAATACCCAGGAATACAGGGGCGGTTATTTCTGGAGGTCTATACTTAGCAGCGGACTCGTAAAGCCTGATGGATGGATGGGACATAATTAAACCAAAATAGTCCAAAAAATAAGAAGCTAGCATATTAAAATTGTATTTTTATTATTGTAACCGTTCAGAAATCAAATATACTTGACTAAAGTTATGAAAACTACCCCCTTTTAATGTTTGTATCAAAAGCGTGATTTTATCATCATATTTATAACTAGGTGCTACATATTGTGGCGTCTCGATATCATCCCCTATGAGGATACGATAGTTTGGCGAAATTTTAAAATGAGTTATCCCACAATTACTTACAGGTAGAAACTTACACAGGTAAATATATCACGCATTAAACTGTATTATGCGTTATGACAGAACACGAATAAAGAATACGTTTCAAATCGACAACTTCCTTTTTTAAACGAAAAATTAAAAAAAGATCCGTTGAAATGTTACCATATGAAACGATCAAATCTAAAGTGTTACCAGTCAAGGTACATAATAACAAACAGTGGTAATTATATTTCCCTGTGGGATTTCCAAACAACGGTATTTGATAACAAACAAAAGTACAGGTCACAACTGTAGTATATACCTATGTATTTATACATATGTGAGTAAATATGTATTTATACATATGAAAGATCAGTTGGTCCAGTAGTTAGTGAACCAGACTGCTGAACCGGGGTTCGTGGGTTCGATTATCAGTCAGAACAAATATTTATATTATCTTAGAATTGTTCTGTGACTAAGTGTAAAAAGTATGTATGTAAATATATACAGTTTATCACCCATCTGGTAACCATAACATAAGCTCTCTTCAAACCCACTTTAGGGATTAAATTTGTGGTGTGTATTATACAGACGACCTATTTATTATTATTATTAATTAATTCTAACTAGAAGTCTTATTAACAACCAATAATAACTTAACAACGGTCAGTAACAGTCTTATTCCTATAGACTTCAAGGCTGGTGGAATGTCTATGGGCCGCAACAGTCTATTTTAACTGCTGCCTGTCTGCTGCTCTCTTCAGAGTGACATTTATTATATTTGTTATTAACAAAAGACTAATCAGTATGAAATACATAGATAACGGTTTAATTTTTTATCTCGTTACCAGGATTTCGCAACCGCATTACTGATAAAGTTTTAATTCAACAAAAAGTGATGAAATGTAAACAACTATATCTCATCACAGATGGCGCTATAATATATTTAATATCATCATCATTATCGTCAGCCTCTAGATGTCCATTGCTGGACATAGGCCTCCCCAAATTTGCGCCACTGTTTCCGGTCCCGAGCCTTTCGAAAACAGCAGATTCCCGCCGCCGTCTTCAGATGGTCTGACCATATTAATATACTGTGCTTTATAGCAAACTGTTATAAACAATAATTATACTAAAAAACAAAATTAAACTGACTGTCTGTATACATATGAATGCATAATACTGCCTGAATATAAATTGACTGCCTCGTTGGTCGAGTGGTTGCAAACGCGACTGCCGATCTAGAGGTCCTGGGTTGAAATCCCGGGTCAGATACTATTGGATTTTTCTAA
>DWJK01006506.1:0-10426 GCA_018248815.1 Croniades pieria auraria | reverse complement strand
ACTTAAACGTAACTGGTGAAACGTGGGAGTGTACTACACTCCTCTGCCTACCCCTTCGGGGATTACAGGCGTGATGTCACGTACGTACGTTATGTATTCTTTTAAATTCATTTCATGTATAAGTCAAGGCGTCAACCCTAACCTTTCGCCCCTTATAAACATAATATGTCTAAATCTGATAGCACATCCTGTATATCTCTATCAAACATGGCGTCCGTCATCTGGAATTCCGGATTCAATTGTCGCTATACAGGATGTTTATTTTGTGTCACGTACATCAATATGAACTGTTTTCTTTTAATAATTTGGTAATCTAATAATATTTTGCTCGACCCGGGTACCGAACCCAATGCCACTGGGTCAACGAGGCGATCATACTGGTCATATATTTTAACACCAAAATCCATAAAAAATACTCATTCTCATCATACATAATTTACTGGATTCAATGGAACCTATAACCGCTGGCCTAGCAATTAGGTTCTCTAACCAACGAACCTACGGACCTACGGATTTCTATAGACATTTTTCTTTATGACTTAAAAACAGTCCCTTTCAAAAACTGCAGCCATCAAGTCCCAACCGCACTGCAATAATTATATTCATGTCTATTAATTGCGGACCAAACGAACCCCCTCCAGCACCATACGGCGTTTGTATATCATCACGCCGTATCCAACAGGGCTGAGCAGGACGTACGAGTTTATTGATGCATTTGAATTGTACGCGAGCACGCGATCGCACACCCCGCTGTTTGCGTGCGCCGATATAAATACTAATAAACGGAAAATATTTTATGTGAATGGGATTATGTTTACTGATACAATGCGATGAGGTGCTGAAAGAGACCAAGAGTCGCACATATTTTTAATATTAAAAAGGCAAGGCAAAGAGGCAGTCCGCCCAACTAGTAAGTGGCCACCGTCGCCTATAGACATTTCTATGATCAAGGGCTCCAAATGTGTCGCTTGCCTCGAACGAATCGCAGATGTTGGTCGGATACTGGCTGGCTGGTACAACATCGAGGGTACGGTGTATTTTTTGTCATTATAAGCTGTACAGTAATGATTAAAAATGTACCGGCTTAACTCACGTACGTTATTCGGGATGGCCCGCAAGTTTCGGATCTGTACGAGGTACTTCCTCATGAGCTCCCGCCGCTTGCAGCGAGATCGCGGCGGAGACTGTACGGCCGAAAAACGTACGTGAGTTAAGCCGGTCCATTTTTAATCATGTGCTTAGTAAACCATATATTAATATAATAAATCTTATAACCTCACGCCACTTCCGTTACGGGGTCCGTAGTTAAGGAGTACGTAGATTCTATCCTTATGGATCTAACTTGCTTCTTCCACATTCACTACAGCAATAGCCCAAGCATATCCACTAGCCCGTTGATCTAGTGGTTGGTAAAACTGATTACTCTGTCGAGTGCCGGTTCGATGCCCAGTCAAAATAATTTTTTGTATGTCGAGAACATATATTTATTTAGTGTATGGGTGTAGAAACATGTATATAACTACATAAACTTGTATTTCGAAATATTCATTTTTTAAACAACCGTTTTGAACGAAGATATCGATATCATCATCATCATCAGCCTGCTCCCGTCCACTGCTGGACATAGGCCTCTCCAATGGCAATTGGCAAACGTAGCGTGGGACGCTCTCCAGCTAGGTGGAGTGACGATACACGCAAAGTGGCTGGCAGCGGTAGGATGCGACGAGTTGAAGATCGAGCTCAGTGGCGAAGATATCATTCATTCGAAAGTTACTAAATATTTTGCGTTTTTTAGATTTGCCCAAGATATAATAATAATAATAATATTAATTTTAATAGTACCTAAAGAAAAGAGACCTTGCATGAAGATATGTATGTATTATATGACTTTGTGACTGCCTCGTTGGTCGAGTGATTGCAAGCGCGACTGCCGATCGGAAGGCCCTGGGTTCAAACCCTGGGTCGGGTACTGTTGGATTCTTCTAATTCGGAATTTCTATTAGTGACCGAAAGTCTGGACCTGTGCCCGGTGTATAGGAATATGCTCACCTACCTATTCCATTGGACTTAAACGTAACTGGTGAAATGTGGGAGTGTACTAAACTCCTCTGCCTACCTCTTCGGGATTACAGGCGTGATGTTACTTCTTTTTTTATATTACTTTTAAATACGTATAAACTTTTGAACCAATAACATTTAAGGTGACAACACGACCTGACGCTCTTCCGTCCTCTCACGCGCCGTATACAGCGCAGACAATAAAGTAGGCATAGACAAACATAGACATAGACACCGAAAACTTAGCGCAATAATGAGCGCGATCGTGACACTGACCTCGGCGTGACCCGTGTGAAACTGTGACATCGTGACCGCGGCTCGGTGTTCAGAAGTCAGTGAAGTGCGAATGGTTGAATTTTATTTAGGTTCCGTATATAAAAAATAAAAAACGAGCTTAAATATTATACAGGTTCTGACAGACAATGCTGGATGTCCTGAATAAAGCCAATCGACACATTTTTGTTATCAACACCACATTAGTATGAAAAATCAACATGAACTATGCCTTACCTAATGTATTTGAATACGGTACACTAATGGTAGCCGCGGGTCGCAGACTTCTTAACCCCATCTCATATAAAACTGGGCCTCTCAAAGAAAAAATTATGTAGAATTCCTATTAACGCCGGCAACTCATTTGTGACTAAGCAACTGTTTCAAATACTCATAGTAACCTCACCCAGCACCCGTCATCATCATCGACCTCACTAAATCCAAGGTTGGACTTAGGCCTCCCCTGCAAGTTTTGTCCATAATCCCCACGTTGGACATAGAGTACTATAATACACTATCCCTCAATACGTAATTATGCAAGAACTTCAGTAACTCTAAACGGTCTACGCACGATACCCAAAAAGCGGTTCCAGCCCATCGGTGCCGCGGCATTCGCCTATAATCGACATCTTCACGACGGCCGTCCAATTATTGTTATTAATAAACCGTTGAGTTACTGTTTGTAAATTGCTCACCGCGTTATCGAAGTACGTGTCACAATTTCGAGCCAGCAGAGAAGGTAGAAAGGTGTGTGGATGGATGTTTGGTTTTGTACCTTTTGCCCGAAGTTCGCCAAGCGCGGGGATGTAGGATGGTTGGCTGTGTTTTAAATTAAACCCCTGCCAGAAAACTATATACTGAGACTGTAAATACATGACCCTGTACACTTCTTTCGTAAAAAAAAGTACGAATTCACAAAAGTGTAAATTAGTGTATTAATTCTATTTAAAAAACACTAAAGTATATATAAATATGTATAATAAATTGTTTAATTCAATTTAGGTTACGCCTCAAGTTTGAACATGGACATTTGGCTGAACATCTGTATAACTTTAGACAGAATGTCATTAAAAAAGTTTAAATGTTGTCTACAGTACAGTTAGGAAACATTAGCCTAGCTAGCACACTACCGGTACGTTCCTAGGTTTTCTAGTGGTAAACCAACTTCTGTCAAACAATATTATTGGTTGCTATTCAAACCAAATAATTTAGAAAATTAAAAAGAAATCACAGGTTTTATGATAACGGAACCCCGGAGCAAATTTGATTTGCGAAATGGTATACGCATTTAATTATATTTTATCAACACACGCGTAATAAGACCAGAGACTTTTTTATTTATTAAATTAAATGATAAACTTATTAACGTCTTTTAATTTGCAAACTAAGTAGATTATCTAAGCAATCTATCAGATTCGTTATAGATGTCAATTATTAATAAAAAAAATTAGTTATAGATGTCAATTATTAATAAAAAAATTAAGTTTTACTGCCTCGTTGGTCGAGTGTTGCAAGCGCCACTGCCGATCGGGAGGTCCTGGGTTCAAATCCCGAGTCAGGCGCTATTAGATTTCTCTAATTTAGAATTTCTAGTAGTGACTCGGAGTCTGGAATAGTGCCCGGTTATAGCAATAGGCTCACCACCTATTCCATGGGACTTAAACGTAATTGGCGAAACGTCGAAGTGTACTACACTCCTCTGCCTACCCCTTCGGGGATTACAGGCGTGATGTTACGTTTAAAGTAATATGAGATGATTATTATAAGATAAAAATGACATTGCAATTTCTTCATTAAACTATTGAAGAGTAAACAATATCATGTGCCCTATATTCATACAATACTACGATTTAATTAAGCAACTCCGCAAGTATAGGGCTCGGATTTCAATTGAGATCGAAGCCCTTAAACTAACCAAATTTGTTTTTAATTATATTATATTCATATATTAAAATACTAGCTGTGCCCGCGACTCCGTACGCGTAGATTTCGTAAGTTTTGAAAAAATAAATTGACATACCTTCTTTATTTGTTAACCGATTTAAATGAAAAAAACACTAAATGATAACTGAAGCCCATCACAATATAATCCTGAAATCTGCATTGAAATCGAATAAGCCGTTTCTGAGATTAACGTACACAAACATACAGACAAACAGGCAAATTGAAAAAACATTGTTTTGGGTTCTCTTGCGTATATAAAGGCACCCCATTGTGAATTTTTGAATATATTTGCCATGTACAGACAGCGATCAGTTACAGTTTTATTATATGCATAGATGTGTTTGACGACCAATAACCTCTCGGAGTGTCGTACGGCTCATATTTGAATTGATATATCTTGTGTACCTAATTTAAAGGAGCCAGAAGACATGATACGTCGTCAAGTCATGAACGCTGTGTGCGGTCGACCGACATTAACTGACCCTGCTCGTTTGTTTGTGTGTACGACCTTTTATCCGCGCACGTGCTGCAAAAGGTCTCACTCACTACTTAGTTGGAGAGCTATAATTAAGAAACCGACCAACACTTTAACACTTTGTCTCACTAAATCGTAACCGTTATCCTTTTCTAGCGCTAAAAGAAAATAGGAAAAATTAAACTTTGTTAACCTTAAAACTAAATTGAAAGCCCTGACTTGTAAATATATTTGATAAAAATAAAATAAAACACTTATATAAAGAAATAAAGCAAAAAATGTGAAGTAATGATAGTTTAGAATTTAGTCTTTCACTCTAGGGGAGCCTAGGTTTATATACTGGCGCGCATTTATTTGCAAAAAGGAGCATTTTAAAATTAAATGTCACTTCTTATAGCGTTGAAGGAACACATCGCGAGGAAATCTGTACACCTTAAAGTTACACAACAAAAGCACAAAGAAAACAATAAAAGCACAGCGAAAACAACAAAAGCACAGAGAAAACAACAAAAGCACAGATAAAACAACAAAATCACAGAAAAAACAACTAAAGCATTGTGCGTATTCTTCCAAGTGTCAATAATGCAACTATGTATATAATTTTGCTCTTGTATCTGTCGTGGACAGATATTTTGAAAATTCTATTTGTTTATTTAATAATTTCCGAATAATAATAATTTTCGACCCTTTTATCATACCACTGTAGGAATATGGGTCAAGGTCAAGGAAGGAGAATGATATAAAATACCTATAATACTAGGATAATGACAGCTTAAAGTGGCCAACAGGGTGCGAATGAAGAACGGAACGCGCTCGTCCCACCTGGACGCGATCAGTCGACAGAAAGAGTTCCTCCGCTGGCCTTCACTGCCCAATGGAGAGATCTTGGGGCCAATGTCCTTAACAAAGGATTATAGGATTATTTCAACATCATCATTTGTCATCATCAGTAAGAAATTGATGCATCGAAACATACAAAAAAAGAACAAATTGATTAGCAGTATAGTCTTAACTCATAATGTATTTCAATCACCGCCCCGTTATCAAATAGATAAGGTGCCCTGCAATGTTTCAACAGCGGAATACGTACAAAATATGCTCATTTTGCAATTTATTTTATCTTTCATTATGGTGTTCATTCAATAAATTAATTTTTAATATATACATACATATGTACGTTTACAAGCGATAATTTTTTTCATATTGCGAAAAAAAAAAAATTTTTATTACATATAAACACAGTTAAATCTTATTTAACGCGCCAAGCGTTTAGCGTAAGACAGATTGATACCCAACATAAAAATATTAAAGCTGATGGAGGTTCTGCACTATATAGACTGTTCTGTTATGAGGTCAGTGGCGAGCTCGAGTTCGTACCACCTGGAGCCTTCAGCCGCCCGCCCTCTTTGCGTAGCCACAAATATTGGCTAGCCGTTCATGTTCTATAGTTTTAAAATTATTTAATGGTTCTATGTTATAGTACTAGATATTTAAAAATATCCCGTGAAGTTACAGGAACCACTTTTAACACAACGTTTAAAATTTTTTTAAATAATAATAGCTTAATAAAGTATTTACATTAGGATAGAAAAGTACTTATAACAGCGACTTCAATAAATCGTGTTTTAAAACATGATTAAAAATGTCCCGGCTTAACTCACGTTTTTCGCGACGGCCCGACTAGTTTCGGACCTGTACGAGGTCCTTCCTCATGAGCTTCCGCCGCTTGCAGCGAATTCAGAAAAACGTACGTGAGTTAAGCCGATACATTTATAATCATGTGTATAAATACTCACGAAACATTTTAATAGTATAATTGTATTTGTAATTGTATTTAAATCGCCGTTGTTGTAGCTAACGAACATAAGCGGAATCCTCCTCATCAGTTGATATTTTACCGAGATAGAATACACTGTATTAATTGAGCATTAATTAATTATTAATTGAACATTTTTGTGGCAGGCTGCCTTACGACGTAGTCCATACACTGCCACTCAACAACAGCTTGGAATACATCTTAGAGTTCACACCGGTGAGTAATATGTAATTATGTACCATACCCGTATAGCTTACGTACCTAAATTCTACATTGCTTTACTGTTTATACATTTAATAATATTTTTAAGCGCATATTTGTAGTAACTTTTAGTAAACAGATTACGCGTGGCCGAGGTCACGCCGGTCAAGTCTACTATCAATATATGTTTTAAAAGCGATCGATGTTATCAGTTCAATTCTACAACATTTATTTCATTCGGGTGTAAGTTTTGAGTTACTCTAAATGAAACGGGTTCTTCGCGACGATTCAATGATTTTCGTAAATGGTAACTGCAGAGTTTTTTGTAGTCCCTACACGTGTGTTGTGTTGCGTGGCAGGGAGTGGGCGGCGCGGGCGGGGTGGCGGGCCCGGCGCGCGTGTGGGTGAGCAGCGACGGCGGCGACAGCGCGCGCCCCGTGCTGGTGACGGCGCGCCAGCGGGCCGGTGAGCGCATTGCCGAGCGCGAGCCGATGTCTTATACTACCTTTATTTCGACAATACTTGATCCACCTTGTTTTATCACTCATTCTGTCCCAGATTGCTTAAAATTCCATATGCAACATCAATGATTTGCACGTATAATTTACGGCGCATTTCAACGAAATCAAGGCTCAGGCGAACGAGCCTTATAAAATAACAAAAGCAAAAGCACGAAAGCAATTAACGTCAATAACATCTTGTGCTCACTCTACGTAGACTTAGCTTAACATTTGAAGTCGTCTGTGCTAGTTAACCCTCATTATTTCGAGTTACATTATAGTATGGGATTTTTAATTGCTTACGGATATTGAAAAATTTTGACATTTAAAAAGTAAGTGTATTTTTTCGCTTCATGATGATTACATTAAACGAAACTATTAACTGGCAAAAACCAACACATTTTTTCTGAAAACCGTATGATAGACAGTGTGATTGAATGATTTCTTCTAATGAGTTGTTACACGTATCACTTTAAGTAAGGATTGAAAACTAGTTTAACAAATATGTGTACAATAAGTAGGTACTAAGTAACAGACACTAGGTGAAATAAAGTGATCTGTTACTTGGACGAGCTTTGTTTGAGACTAGTAGAAGACACGTGTGACTGTGGGCAGGCGCGGTGACGTGGCAACTGCCGTACGTGTCGGGTGACAAGCGGCTATTCGAGCTGGAGCGCGCGCTGTGCCCCGACGACACGGCCGCTTCCGACACCGACACCTCCGACTGTGGTACGCTCTCGCTGCTTGCTACTCGTGGACATTCCACTGACGTACCTTGTCCTCTTTTATTCTTTTCAACATTGATACATCGCAACGCGATCTTACCATTTAAATGCTTCGTAACTATCATCCAGACGACGCTTGGCGAATATGGATGTCCTCAATATCTTCAAACCTTCTGCGTTTGGCGGTTCTAACATTTATGACTACTTTAGAGTATCAGTCCTAAAATTCTTGCACTGTGAAGTATAAAGTTTGCGGAGGACTTTTTCGTTTTGAATATAAAGGACAAAGTCCCGTGTGGCGACTAGCCAGCGCTATTGTCCTCGCGTAATGTAGTGTGGTGGGCGCAGCGGGCGCGGCGGGCACGGCGGTGGAGGGCGGCGCCTTCTCGCTGCACATCTCTTCGGCGTGCGCGGCGCCGCTAGTGGTCAGCGTGCGTGCGCAGCTGCCCGACGTGTGGTGGCTGCCTTTCGACCAGAACGTCCAATTCGTCGCTACCGTCGTACGTACCCGCTGCCAACTACAATGTGTGCTACTCACATATACAAACCTATTTATCTCGCCCGGTTTCGCTCAAAGCCAAAGCACGTGAGGGCCGTCTACACCGACCTAGCTGCTTTGCGCGGCAAATGCCTTGCGAAGCTGCTCGCTCTGTGTGGATCCCCGTAATAACACATGAATGACTTCTGGAGCCGTAGATTGGGGTTAATTGCTCTAAAGTTAATTTGTTTGAGAACAAATGATTATAATTAATTAGAATGTCCAAACATGTGTGGCTGATTACAAGTTTGGATATGCAATTGCGATACGATGTTATAGTTGTGAGCTAGCATGCGCTGAAGGTGGTGTGATATCGGCAGACGGCGCCGCGCGTGTTCCACTACCGCTGGGACGCGCAGCAGGACAGCGCGCGGCTCGTGGTGGCCTCTGACGACGACGTGTGCGCTACCGTTTCCGTGCAGAACTACACGGTGTGTACTCTCCCCACTCACCTTCACGATTTGGATGTAGGTCTCTCCAATAGCACGCAACTGAACTGGACCGTCAGTTCTTCGCATCCAACCGCTGCCAGCCACAGCTTACTTACTCCACCTAGCTGGAGCGCGTCCTACGCTACGTAAGGAAAGGGTTTTCGATTCTGCGACAGATGTCACCAGCCTACTGCCAAGTCAGTTACTATTATGGCCATTTTAATTTTTGTACTAGTAAGTTTCGTGAATGTTTATATACATGATTATATGCACTCACGTACGTTTCCTCCGTCCCGTCTCGCCTCCGACGCGACCTCGCTGCAATCGGCGGGATCTCATGACCAAGGATCTCGTACAGTTCTGAGACTTGTCCGGCCGTCCCAAAAAACGTACGTGAGTTAAGCAGGTAAATAATCATTTTAATTTCTGTGTTCATTAAAACATTGGTTCGTGAATAGTGAAGTCAATGTCGGGGGCTCTTCACACCGAGGCGACGTGCCGACTAACAAGCAGTGACTTTCGGTATATTTTTCAAGGACTGTATAATGTGTATACCTATTTCTCTTCTGTAGTGTCCGATAAGACAGAGCCTGACAGAATTGGACGCGGCCGGCAACCTGCGCATGACCGTCATGCGCTCCGGCGGAGTGCATGTTTCGGTGAGGATTTTAAACAATTCTTTTGCTTTCATCGATAATAGAAACGCGTCTGGGCACATAGTACAGAGATTCAGTTAGTACTTTCTTATCAATTCAATTCGTGCTCAAACATTTATAAATCTTTTCAATAGACTTTTCCTTCCTGACACATCTTAAAAGTAAACTTTAAATCAGCAATCCAAAATCTATTGAGAAATTTTAAAAAGTAATCGTAATAAAATACAAAATGTTTTACTAGCCACTTAACTGGCGGTCTTAGATCATGTCTGGTTGAGGTTACGGGAACGTAATAATCAGTAATTGCACAATTGCGCACTAGGTTGTAAAGAAGGAATATTTTAACATGTGGGGGTAGCGGGGCAGCACTGCCGCTCCAGTAGTGATCTGTTCCAGACAAGCCAGTATCGTGCATTGCAGGAGAACAATTATATTTATATCCAGCGGGTTCATGTACAGACCTTCATAATCTATACATATAATAAAACGGTAACCGATCGCTGTTTGTACATGGCAAATATATTTAAAAATTCATAATGGGGTGCCTTTATATACGCAAGAGAACCCAAAACAAAGATTTTTCATTTTGACTGTTTGTCTGTATGTCTGTATGTTTGTGCACGTTAATCTCGGAAACGGCTTATCCGATTTGAATGCAGTTTTCAGGATTATATTGTGATCGGCTTCACTTAACATGTAATGTCCTTTTCATTTAAATCGGTTGACAAATAAAGAAGTTATGTCAATTTATTTTTCAGAACTTACGAAATCTACGCGTACGAAGTCGCGGGCACAGCTATTTTATACTA
>DWJK01006505.1:0-10428 GCA_018248815.1 Croniades pieria auraria | reverse complement strand
TTATATATATATATATATACACACACATGAGTATCATGACCCTTTATCGGTGAAAGCCTTCAGCGCCCACAATGGGACGTTATTGCCCAGTTCGAGAAACGCTGGTTTAGACACTGATTTCATAAGATTAACGTAATGATCCAACGAATCATCCCTACACGTTTCCTGCCCGAACATATACGATAAACAAAATAATACACTACACACAAGTACACTGTAACAGGACGACGGAATACAAAAACATCAAGATATATTTATACCTTTTAAAGAAAACAAGAGCCGAAAATAACCCAGTTTGGCGCATTTTCTTAGACGATTTCAATAAAGTCAAGGTGACTCTACGTACTCGTACGTAGTCTGAACGGAGTGCAACAAAACTCTATATTATTATTAGTTTCAGATATATGAGTACTCTTTCCGTCAGTACTGCGCTACACATTATCAATGGCAAAGTACCGATAACGTTAATTTGCAGTGAATTTATACGACTTTTATATAGCGACTACATGCCGACTAGCATGACTAACCGTTAGGACAAAAACTGCTTTAAGCACCACCTTTGGTTTTCTAGATAAATCCATGTGAATGTGTTAGTTTCTGTTTTGGATACAGTAACATTCTTCTAATACCTAAACTTCATCGACTCTATTTTCGTATAGATAGTCTATATTGCAAATAGAGCAATATAGATTCATTATACACCTAACAACTGTTAATAATGTATATTTTCGCCAAAGTTTATGGTCGCTCGCTAGCTATTTTAAATGTAGAGACAAGCTAATTTAATAACTTGCGTTAATCAGCTTAAAATAAACAAACTTGCTAATTAATCATACATGTATATATATACATACGTATACAGTTCAGAAATATGATAACGAAACTTTTTAATTTACTACCACCTGTTTGTTAATGTTGGCGGCATCATCTAATGATAATATTTCAATTAGAAAACATACAAATAAAAACACACACACATACGTGTCTGTGTGTGTATGTGTATATATATATGTGTGTGTGTGTGTGTGTATATATATACTTATATAACGGAAGACGACGACCTTGTTTAGAACAAGTCGGTACATATATGTATGTATATAAGTTTGACATCTTGTTCCAAAGCTACGATGCTAATGAACGTTTGCGGTGAATACATATTTGAACAAATGTTACACTTTATGACAAAGATATAGAAAACTACACATTTATTCGTATTAAATGTGAATAAGAAAATAATAATGATATCCATACTTACGTTTGAATTTTCTTGGCGGTGGGGGTTTCTGAAAGAAAAATGATAAAATATGATAACATGATAAAATATAATTACATTTATCACTATCGTCGTGTGTATGGAATAATACAATATTCTGTAAAAAAAAATTATCACAATCTTAAATTTTAAATTTTTATATGTAGGAATACTGGATCGTTTTAAGACGTTTGCACACTGTACGTCCGTTATCTGACATTGGATCACGGATTGTAGAAAACTCAAAGTATAAGGTAATCACAAAAGTTAAATGACATTACATGGTGACATATGAGACCCAATGTCAAATAAGTTAATCGTATCAAGAGGCTCGAAGTTTATATTTAGCTATAATTGAGTAAATATGCGTCATAGAACATAGTAACCCTTATTGTTTTTGTATCTTTGAGAAGAAAAGTCATTTACTTTGTAGCCAACCTTGTACTATCACGCCCTTGACACGAACAATAGTGTGTAATGGATACATTGTTGTTTTTTTTCAGGGTATTAAATATGGAGATGTCTCTACTCATCATCAATGTATGACTCTTGGTCGGCATGAAAACAACTCACGTTAATCACTGCATCCAGCTTGGGATTGTTACACATGTTGACAATGGAGCACATGGTCTCGGGGCTGGTGTCCGAGAGCAGCAAAAAGTAGATGTACTGCTCCATTGATGCGATGTTCGCCTTGCATATAGACATCACATCCGGATTGGGCACGTCGCGGCACGCCGATCTCAAACGGGCGGCTAAGTATTCCTGGGTAATATGATAGATAAGGTTTTAAAATATTAAAAACACATTATTTTCATATGCTCAGAATGGACTTTAATAAGCCATGTTGTATAACTCGTTAATCTAGTTATACGATACCAAATCGGTTTATTCCAGCACCGATACTAAAATGACCGGATTATGAGAAAGGTCTCTAAAATTTCCGGACATATGCGTAATTATGAGTGCCTACGCCTTCGGAAAAAAAATCATTCAGAATCCACGTAACGCATTTAATGTTCATGAATAGTCCCCCCGGCTATTTCTCAGAAAACTGAGCAATGTTTTCGCATACAGAAAACATATGTTTTGTACATACGAAAATGACGAAATAACAAACACACAGACATATTTTTTCTAGAAAGAACAATCATTTACAAAAATGGTAAAGTAATCAAAAACGGATATAATTAAAGTTTCCAGCGATCAACAGCTCAGCTTATCGTAAAAACATTTTTAACTAATGTTTGTAGATCGTCAAAAATGTTCTGGTTAGGAGCCGTTTTAAAATAATCCATGAAGTATCACAATTATGTTGTTATTCAATTATAATAACAAGTAGTATTGAAAAATCATATATCAACATATATTTTACCTACTTTATAAATTTGTTTTCATTTATATTATGGCAATAACAGCGTTTTTTTTGCTCTAATTAAGTATTGGTTAAGCAATCAAACAAAAAAAACCAATAGACAAACAGATAGATTAATGTATTACATAAAACTTAACTTTTATATCGATATCGACAAAACTATGATATACTGACTGGTACGTTTTGATAGCCCATAGTTCACTGCGCGACCCGGGCCTCTATCACACCGACGCAGTAATGTTTAATTTGATATCCCTAAGAATTAAAATGGAACGCCTCATCTCCGAATGTACCATTTGCGTATGTGTTGTGAATGTTATATTTTTACTTTTAAATAAAAACTTAACTACGCGCCTGTAATCCACGAAGGGATATGCAGAGGAGTGTAATACACTCTCACGTTTCACCAGTTGATTGGATTATTGTCACACCGGGCACAGATCAAGAATTCGAGTCATTAATAGAAATTACCACTAGAAAATCTAAGTTAGAAGTGTCCAATAGTAACCAACCCGGGGTTCGAACCCAGGACCTGCCGATCTGTAGTCGCGCTCTGCAACCACTCGACCAACGAGTCAGTTTGCTTATGTGTTATAAATTATATAACTTATTAAATATATAATTCGAAGCCAAGCACATTCCGTCAACAATATAAGTGTTGTAACATTACCATTTATAACCAGAGTGCGCGTATGTGACCTACTGACCTGGTATCAACCAAAACACGTGAAAAATGCATAACGCGTTCCAACATACAGTACTGCGTGCAGTACAACATATCTGCGTGATCACAATGAGATTTATTTTAATGCAATAAAAACGTAAATTCTCATTGTCCAATTATCTATATCGCTTATCGATTCCATTCTCACGATGTATTGTAACATTGCACGCGGGCCCAGAACACAGCACGACAGCCATTGCAATGGGGCTAAGAAATAGAAATTAATGTATTATTCAACTGCTTAGTTGGTCGAGTGGTCGCAAGCACATCTACCGATTGGGAGGTCCTGGGTTCAATCTTGGATTTTTCTAACTTACATTTTCTATTAGAAATTACTAGTAGTGGCCCCGGAGTCTGGATCTGTGGCCGGTGTAAGGCAATAGGCTCATCACCTATTCCATTGTGGGACGTAAACGTAACTGGTGAAACGGGGGTATACTACACTCATCGGCGTGCCGCTTCGGAGATTATGGCGTGAAGTCACAATTTTTATTATTCACCTTAGGTATCTCAATCTCACTTCCATTTTTGATAGCAGTAATCATACAATCATAATGTTAATAGAACATTCCTAATAGAATTAACAATAAATGGTAATCCAATATATAATCTAAAGTTGTATTAAATAAATTGATTACTAACAAACCGAGTTGCGCCAGAGTTGTAAAAGCGGTACTTTTACCTGATTGAATGGCAGTCAACCTATTGGTTGTGTGGTTGCATGACTGCTGATCGAGAGGTACTAGGTTCGATCTTCGAGAGGTACTATATTCGATCTTCGAGTGGGGTACAGTTTTTTTTTGGAAATCTAAATTCCTAGTAGCAGCTCAGTGTGAATTTATGCCCGCCATATAGCAACAGGCTCATCCCTTATTTCATTGTGAGAACTTGAGAGTGTACTCCTCTGTTTACCTCTTCGGGGATTACTCGCGTGATGTTACGTTTTCTAATGATAATTTTATAGAAACGCGATAAGCTACGTGCTTTATGGCAAGAAGTATGAAAATTTTAACATTCTTAGATTAACAAGTAAGAACCACGATTTTCTAATTAAATGGGTTTTAAAATAAATAATATTTTAAACGAACAAGTAAATTACTTCAGTAAATACTCTGAAATTACGACATCTTTTGATTGCATTGAGATAATGAAAATTCATTTAAATAATACATGTTAAGACAGATGATAATGTAAACAGCTATATTTTTGACACATAATGGAAAGGACGAATGAAATAAGTGTTTCATACTTACTGTAAATTAAATATTCATAAGCCGATTTATGACATGACTATTAATCACGCATACCTACTATGAATAGACTTGCCATACGAATGATGTAATTTGTATTTTAAGTTAATTAATCATGATTTCTGTTTCTTTTTTTTATATATTTAGCCTAGCAAACAGGCAGACGGGCCACCTGCTTGTAAGTGGTCACCGTCGTCTATGGACACTTGCAACACCCGAAGGGTGGCAATGCTTTGCTGGCTTTGATGGAGAGCTCTTTTTGCGCTTCTCTTGAAGAACCCCATGTCATAATGCTCCGGAAAAACCGCGGATTGAAGCTCAAAAAGTGGAAAAGTTTCATTGTTTTAATGTATTTTTGTTCATTTTTTTTATTTATTATTTTTAGGGCAATTAGAAATTATTGGCACAAAAACTGAACTGAAATCCGACACCTAACACCCATCTAAACCTTAATGATAATAGAATATTTGATTAATTGGTTGATTGATTGATTGATTGGTTGATTGATTGAATACGATGTTTTATACTAGCCATTAACATGCAACTCATAATATAGTACAATACCTCATTGATAAGGTCCTTGACGTCCTTCAGCTGTTTGAAGAGTCGGACCACCTTGTCGGAAACCTCATTGCTCACAACCTTCGTTTGCTCCTGCTCCCATACTGTGGAGACGCAGTGGCCGACTGCGCCGCACCCAGCAGCGTGTCTGGTGACAAGAAAATATACAATAATCATATATTGGATATAGTATAATAACACAGGGCGCGATGGCGCTCATTGAGGAGGCCCATGTCCAGCAGTGGACTGAGATAGGCTGATGATAATGACGATGGTGATAATAATTTCTTTATTTGCATTAACAATGTTTACAATGAATTTTATTCTAAATTCCGCGTCCGCTTGTTCCAGCAAATTGCATGGCTTGCAAATTTGATATAATATATCAAATGATAATATACATGTTTTTCGCGTGTTAGAGAAAAGTAAAACTATTTTCAACGTAGTCCTGTTCTATTTGAAGTACCTGTGCCCGCGACTTTGTACGAGCAAATTGCAGCATTTTATTGATTTTAATTTTTTTGTACGTATCCCTGACTTTTTTTTAAATTAAAAATAGTTACTCCTCGTAAGATCAGCTGTCTGAAAGTGAAAGTCCCGTCGAAATCGATTCAATCGTTTCGGAGATTACCCGGAATACAACACACCGACGGACAGTCCGACAGAGGGACAGACAGACATAATTTAAAAATTGCATTTTTATTATATGTACCGTATATACTTTCACAAGTTCTCATTAAACAGGCACTTCAATTTTATTTATATGTATAGGTAGAAAGTAATGTGAATGAATTAAAAAGACTGTATAACATCAAATACAATACAGTACAATACAAATATTGTTTATTGTACACCAAGACAATACAACAGTGACAGTACAAATCTTCAAAGGCACATAAAAGGCGGTGTTATCGCTAACAAGCGATCTCTACCAGACAACCTTAGGGTAGAAATCAATAGTAGCAGACATCGGATACGGAGCAAATACCTAACTCGACAGCATCTACTGTATAAAAATAGATCCTCCAGCTCCCGCTACGGTGCTCCTCGTGTTTTCCGTTAGGGGAAAGTCAAATTAAATATCTTTCCCGACCATAAAACTGCTTTAGTCATAGCTATAATGAATTTTAAAAAAGCTTACATTTTCTTTTTTACTTATTAAGCCTCGCAATATGAGGAGGCACAAACCAACAGTCGAATGATAAAAGGGTCGAAATATATTATTACTATTTACTTTTTATCTGCAGTACATGCGAACGACCTTTACCACGGTACTTCGAGCGATATCGAAACCTATGTGAGCATCGCCTGACAAGCTAAGATACATTGATTTTCATCTGTAGTGGTGCGAACGCAAGTACAATGTTAAATACGTCTGTGTGCGTAACGAAGTTTCTCATAATCAAACGAATGTTTTTTTTTCTAAATATTTACTAATTACTAATTTTTTAAATATTTACTAATATATATTTCTATGTATAAAGATAACAGCTTTGTTTCATTTACATATGTATTATTAATGTTTGCACCGCGTGTAATTCCGTCTGTAGATACCCTATATTTCTTATTCTACAATATACGTACGTACTGACATACGTATTCATACTGCAAGTTATAATGTTGCGATTTTAATGAGCTCATTGCAATAGACGATAACTTTGCATTGTTTATTCATTAATTGTAACTGAACAGGCTGCGAACAATTTTCATTCTTATACATATTACAATATAGCATAGATTTGCTTGTAACGGAAATTTGAAAACAAGTCAGAGGACAAAACGTATAGCGTGCTTTTTTTGTTTGTTAAATCACACAATATAACGGGTGTCAAAGGTCAGATAAATAACACGTTGTTATCAATCTATTTAAATATTATTACGCAAATGGTCTGCATTACGATAAATGGTCGTCTTTTACGATAGGTCATTCGACTTGTAACAACATTTTAGGATTTTTCGAGATTCTCACGTTAATTCACAGTAAAAAAAAAAACTACATGTCGAAAATCCGTCACTGGCAATACGATTTAAAATATTGACGTATATATTTACTCACTTGAGATTCTCGCACCATAGTTCCGGCCCCTTAGTGCATTCTTTTTTTATTTGCCGGGCAGATGAGAAGTCTGTGAAAACAAAAATAGTGTTTTTATATTGAAACTCGCAATTACCGAAGACTTTGGTCCAATTTGGTATCGAAACATACACTTGATCATCTAAGAGACTTATTTGTAAGTGTTCTATCCTAATCGACTCAAATCCTTTATAATTTTGGCCTAAAATATCTCTACCTGCCTATGAAAGTCCTATTAAAACCAGGTCAGCTGTTTCGGCAGTAAGCCAGACACAAAAATAGGCTCATAAGAATCAAAAATATAACCTAGGTGCCCCGTCCCATCTTTTTTAATAAAGTGCAGCGACACATTATTTCAAGAAAAATACATTATTTTATGTTGACATTAGCAATATTATTTACCTGTATAAATACATAATTTTTATTTTCATATGAAACTTCTAAATACTAGACAAATGACAATAAGGAAAGAATATGAATAAAAAAAAAATATTAGTAATGTTACCACAGTCAACACAGGAGGTTGACATACATTATCATGACTTGTTGGTTCCTTCACTCATATTTGGTTATCATTCAAACAATAATTAGTACAAAAGTATAAATTTTCCTTCTATTCTTTCATAGTATAAATTTTGACACTGAGGAACAAACATTTTGTAAAGACTAATGATACAAAATATATTTATAAATGATTATATGGAATATTTTGTTTTCTGACTATTTAAGTTACACTATTCCTAGCATTGTTTACTACATAGGAATACTTAAAGTGTCAACAAACGAGAGAGAATAAGATTGAGGCACCAGGGACACTAAAGCATCTATGAATATGGACAACAGGAGACAAAATGAGATTGCAAAACTAGCGAGATCAATGCACTGTTAACAACATGAAAAAATTTTAGTAACCAAAAAATGTGACTGTTTTTAATAAATGATAGTGTAAATTGACATAAAAATTCATGCAAAAATTTATTTTTGCTATAAAAATAATAAACACATATTTCTTATATTTTGAATGATAACAGTATATATTTATATATTTTATTATCATTTAATGTACCTAAGCACATTTTTAGTATAGTAGCAATATATATCATGAGTAAAACAAATCAAAACAATAATTGAGAGAGATAAATAAAAAAAAAATATCTCTAAATAATCACACATTGACTGATGTTTTTATTATAACGGAATTATAATATAGTAAGCACATGATAAATAAAAGCATGTACCAAAGGTCACAGTACTTATCAATGCAATAATATAACATACATATGCTTCATATATTATTACATTTAGAGTTTAAAGATATAATGAACACATCAAAATAAATTTATACAATAAAACTCATTTATCCACTCATCACTAAAAAATAAATAAACTCACTTCACTATTATAAGTTTGTATAAAATATCAGACATTTTTTTTTTCAAAATGTCTTTCATACTTTCTTAGCACTTAATTTTCTTTTATTAGAAGCTAAACTATAAACAACTCCTCTAAGTATGTTCTTGAACAATGGTGCTTTGAAAAATAGAAAAGACTCAAAAGACAACTGCCATACTCTTCCTAATAGTTAAAAATATCATTTTGAATTTCATCAAAATCAGTTCAACAGATTCAAAATGACATCATAATAAACAACATAACTTTGTTGTTAATTGTGTTGAAATGAAAGTTCTAATCAAATCAAATCAAATCATTAAATAAGATGAATGAAAATGAAAGTTCTAATCAATAGTTTTTAAACTATTGATTAGAACGTTCATTATTTTCATGTTCCTATCAATAGTGGGAGAGCCATTAATTAATAGCATTTAGAGTTTGGAAATGTTCATTGCAATAAATTGCTATATACTTTTGAGTTTTATATTGTAGTACAGCTGTGTAAGAACCATGTGTCATTATATGCATGTAACAGAATGAAAATAGTAATTAATCTCAATCACAGATATTATTAAAACTATCTGTTTATCAAGTGTCATGTTTTAAGATGATATTTAAAATATTTATTAATCATCAAAATCAGCCTATCATCGTTGACTACTGGACAAAGACCTCTCCAATAGCACACTACTGAGCTTGGTCTTCTCAATATCATATTAAAGCACGAATCTAATAACTTTTCCTTAGCATTTTATTACATGGTCCATTTCTTATTGTTTTTAACAAATGTCACAAGTATGTTGCTACAAGATGCTTTATTAATTTTTGGATACTAATACCCAACCATTGGTGCAGTTACCTTATACCCTGCTAGTTATTTCATTTAGCAGGAAAATAATAATAGGTATATTTGTATTTATAATATGACATTGTATAAGTACAATGATTCATATGGCATGGTCATGATGTACATATCTATTTAGTCAATAAAATATTCTCAGTAATAGAGAAGGTAGTTTGAGAATTTACTTGAGTCACTATGCATATGTAGTGTTGTTCTATATTAATCCTTATCATCATTTGATGTTCATCTCATGTTCTCCTTAGGTTGACAAAAACAAAAAAATACACAAAACAAGTTCTTGCAATATCATATTTAAAGAGTATTATCTATGACTGAAAATAAAAAAGAGCTGTTCTGGATGACGCACAATGACCCTTGTAGGTCATACTCCGGACTGTAGCACAATATATTTGAACATATCTCCAATGTAAATAAACATCGAGTTATGTTCTCATATTTTATGCTCACAAGGGGAAATATAACAACCCAATAATAATCTCCCCCTATGTTTATCAACAGGAAACTGGACTGTAAGCTGGCTGACCCATGACTCAGTGCAATTTTAATAATGTGCACACCATGATTTAGCTCTTTCCTTTATCAATCATAACAACAACAATGTAATCTACACCTATAAACATCAAGATCTATACCTATACCTATAAACATCAAGATCTATACCTATACCTATAAACATCAAGATTAACAATTAATGTATTGAACAATTTGCTTTAGTAATAAATTTATTTGAATGCTAATTATCAGATTTTATGTTGTTTTTAATATCAAAGAAATGAAAATGTCTCATATTATTACGAGTGGGAATAAAACTAGCAAATCGGGATAGAATTACAGTTATAGCAATACTACCAGTCTGTCCCATTCATCATCATCATCATCATCATTTCAGCCACAGGACGTCCACTGCTGAACATAGGCCTCCCCCAACGACCTCC
>DWJK01006504.1:0-10428 GCA_018248815.1 Croniades pieria auraria | reverse complement strand
ACTTTTAAGAGGTGCGCGCTAGGATTTGAACCCGGTCTCCCGGAGTGAGAGGTCGAATTTCAAACCACTAGGCTATCTGCTTCACTAATAAATTCTACCTGGATATATTAGCTTGGCATAGAAACTAAATATTTTTTTTAGGCGATGAGTAGGACTCAGCGCAACCTATCGCTTAATAACGAATGAATACGTTCTTTTAAAAATAGATAGCCGTGACAAAAACCGAGTCACTATACATGAAGTTGATGTGGGCTGCGGGCTTGCGCTTTGCTGTTTTTGTGACTGGTGTCGTTGCAAATAAGGCAAAAAGAAGGAAGATAGAACCCGGTTTTTATATCAAACCACTGGTTACTGAGAAGGCTTTAAAACTTGGCTTGTAAATTCACCTGTCTGATTTTCATTCTATGCATCTGCAATCTGCAAATTTACATCAATTTAACTTTTCAAAACAATTTCGATTTGACAATGAAGTAATGGGATTTCAATAATATAAAATTAAAAAAAATAATAATCGACCCATTTATTATTCCACAGTTGGAATATGGGCCTCCTCTCATATTGATAGGGTTAAGACCATAGTCTGCCACGCTGGCCAAGTGCGGGTTGGCAGACTAGATTTCAATATGTTGCCTAAATATTATCATTGTTCATATCTATTACTGAATGTTGAAATATAGAATCTAATGACATTCTAGTTTTGGTGTTTGTCTTTGAAATATTTTGATATCTACATTTAAACTACAGAAAATCACCTACACGTTATATATTAATTATGTGAAGTCGCTGTCTTATACATCGTATACAAAGCGTGAATGTTAACCAGTAGACAGCATAAAAACATTACAAGACAAAATGGTCACCGAAGATGAGATAATAATGGATGTATTTTATATTAAATCCCTAAATTTTTCCCTATTGTCTATAAACGAAACATGCTGTAAGGAAATGGTTAGGCTGAACGAATTGTATGAAATAATGACAAAAGTAACTTCTGTCACATTATTAATATTATTGTGTTTGGAGTATTGCCCGATTTTATTAAATCTGTAAAAATTTGAAATCTTTTTAAAGTCGTTGAAAGTCTCTTCCGCTCTTGTCTGAACTGTGTCGAGGCGT
Organism: Croniades pieria auraria; assembly: GCA_018248815.1. NCBI lineage: Eukaryota > Metazoa > Arthropoda > Insecta > Lepidoptera > Hesperiidae > Croniades > Croniades pieria. The sequence goes on along the minus strand of DWJK01006504.1, from coordinate 9,312 downwards.
TGACATTACCCAGAGTATAGCGCAAAAACGCGTCAACATTGTTGTTCCGTGAAAAGTCGATCGAGCCATTCTAGATACTGACCTTGATCTCAATTTTCAATCCATCCACTCTCTGCTCAAGTTCAAAACATCATCAAAAATTATCAGTATCTAGAAAGAAAATTTAAATAATTGACTTGCAGCACATTTTTAAATTCATGCTTTTTGAACCGTGATTACACTAGTTGACATAAATATTAAATAACCTCAAATACTGAATATATACCCGAAGGGGTAGGCAGAGGAGTGTAGTATAATCCCACGTTTCACCCGTTAGGTTTTTAAGTCCCATGGAAGAAGTGGTGAGCCTATTGCCATACACCGGGCATAGATCCAGACTCCGAGTCACTACTAGAAATTCTAAATTAGAGAATTTCATTAGTACCCGACCCGGGATTTAAACCCAGGACCTCGCGGTCGGCAGTCGCGGTTGCAACCACTCGACCAACGAGGCAGTAGTGCATTTACAGCTTTGTGAATTCAAAGAGAATGCGAATTGCTCATTGAAGTAAACAATCTACATGAAAGTAGATGGTATTTAATACGATAACAAAAGATAACATCTCTTCAGATAAAAGACTCCTTTCGTTTGTTCCGTTTTAAAAAATGCTGATTTATTTTTCGAGCTATCTAAATTATGTCCTGTCTAATTTTTATTGCCAACATGGCATACATTTTTATCTATATGGGGACGTACATTATAACATTTTAACGATTGTTCAGTTTTAAAAAATCCTATGATGTGATGGACCAATTGTACTTATTTAGATGACACTAACCTTTACTTAATTTTTCATATTATTGTGTATTCATCAACTGATTAGTTTTAGAAATCGTTCAGTAGCTAACACAAATTTTCATAAACATTTTCGTTTCTTATTTTCTAATATTCTCTGGTTAATTTAAAACTAAAGTTGTCCGCGATATTTTCCAGAGTTCAAACTTGCACCGTATAAAATGTCATCAAATCGATTCACCTGTTGAAATGTGAACGCGATAAACAGTTATGTTATCATTTTTAAGTTTTTCGTATGACTTCATTAAATTGTTCTAACTACATGTTATAAACATAAATTTTATAGAATAAATATTGTGATTATGTGTCAGGTAATATCACACCTATATATTTCTTGTCCGGATCTGGTACGGTTCAAGTATGAAAGTTAGTTATAAATAGGTCCAACTAAACAACAGTGGCCGACATTCCATTGCTGTGACCCTACATTGTTTACCAACTGCGCGTAGAACGCCTATTGATCGTCGTGTTCAATGAATTGTGTCGGCATTCCTTCATTCACCGGTTATTGATGGACGATATTTCCATTTTTCTGTGCAAGTGGCTATATTTTTAATATTTGTATCCGTTTATCCATTTCATCTGTCACTGTAACTGTATTTATTACCGGTATCTTTACATTCATTGCCTTTTCATAACCAATGTAATTTTAGTATATCATTATACAGCAACACACTTAGGTGCGGTCTGAGGAGAGTTTAGCTATCTCAAAATCACGTAGGTGTCAACACGGCGGTTTCAATGTGCGTCTACCCACGACCAAGTTCCTAGACTACGATTTCTAATACAAGTCAAACATTTCCTTTAATCTTTGCACTACAAGTTAACACAAAAGTCAATAACAGAGACGTCCTTATCAAAAGAATAAAATTGATGTCCTTATCAAAAGAATAAATGTTCGGTTCCCATGACTTGTAAGCTAATACAGTTTGGTTTATATAAAAACTCGTATCTATGTTTTGCCATTTGCATTTTAAATACTCTACCTACACCTATTGCTCATACTAACAAAACTATGACATCATATGCGTTTTAGTATATTTGATGGTTGGCTACTCACAATTCGGCTACTCTGATTTCCCAATGGTGATAGGCCACATAAAATCATGACCTTTGCATCGTGTAGGTGTAGGTGAATGTTTCGGGAATTAATTAGGTCACATCGTCGTCTGAAACTCACCAACTCCTATCTGTTGGTTATTTATTGCATCCAACCCATATTCAATTTTATACCATTCAAGATTGTCAATGTCCAATAGATAGCTGGTTGTATTGTTGGCGCACGCGGCTCTTAGCTCTCGAATATTACCATTAAGATTAGATCTTTTAAGAGTATCAAGATCACATTTTGTATCTTAAAAAAAATATTACCTGTTTATTTTTAATAATTTTTGTATTTTTAGATGCTTTTGCATGTGTAGTGAAACAGAAAAATCCTTCTAGAAAAAGATAATTTCAAAAGACTACATATCCTAACGGATTTTTATAAATTATAGGTTATTTCTTCCTTTTATTTATTAAAGACCTTTTCATCTATTATAAGAACCAAATTATTGTGTGGTAAAGAATTTTAACGTTTGTTTTTCTTTAATATTTAACCGATAAACCGTAGAGGCAATGAGAGGGAATATGCAAATAAGCACAAGATTAATGTTATCCCAGTTACAATAACAAACGACTATGTAAAATTTTATAGAATGATATAAAATCTTGATATAAACACTTCTACGATAACCATAAACAATTAAATAGAGTTAGTTATCAAAAGTTATAAAAATTAATAGAAAATCCATAGACATGTATTATGTTCATAAAGGATTACTTTTATTATTGATATCCAGTTTTCATTTCAAGTTTAGTTCAATTATAGAGAAATCTCAACAAAATATAACATTAAAATAAACATTCGACGTGCGACGACCATTCACTCGTTCAAACGGTTAATAAAGGATTATTAGCTTAGCTTATCTTAATATATAACTATAGTTATATATTTACTATCATTACGTATTTATTCTTAATATTTGTGAGTATTATAATTATTTATATTTTTTAACCTGTATAGTATTTATTTCCGTGCACCCCTGCCCCGTATCCGATTTCTGCTATTACTGATTCCTACCCTAAGGTTGTTTGGTAGAGATCGCTTGTTAGCGATAAGATCGCGTTTTGTGTGCCTTTGAAAATTTGTACTGTCACTGTTGTATTGTCTTGGGGTACAATAAAGATTATTTGTATTGTATTGTAAACCATATGGTCTTACAAAAATTTTCAAATATGTCCGGGGGAATCTTGAAAACATCGTTAGATTGATACGTGGATAAATCGCCTAATTTTTGATTTGTGTATCCATACGTAACTCTTTCAAACATGTTCCGCATCTGGTCTAATCAAATTGTTGCACTTTCACTCACATGACAAGCGTCGATCAAACGAATATTGTCTGATAATTTTACGGCTAATAAAATCAGCTGTACGGAATGGTCCGAAACGAAACACATCATAAACGTACGTTCAATATCATTTGAAAGAGAAATTGGATGATCCTATTTCTGCAGGGCATTTCGTACGAATGTGATTGTCTTAATGATCTTCGTTCTAGTACTGGACGAATCCAATTATTACTTATGAATGATGTCGGGAGAAAGCCTAATTACATGTTACGTGAAGCGGCTTTACATCAGTGATCTCGTTAAAGTCGTTTAGAAAAATAAGATGCTAGACGAACTGCACTACGCTTTAGCTAATTTTGTTATTGTCTGACTTGTTGTTCCAGTGATTAATGATTTTGACTGCTAATTGTGGGTTCGATTCCCTTCCATGACAAATCTTGGTGTGACGATCATGAGTCGTTATGTATTTAGATACTCATGTACGTTCTACCTAGTTTGCGATTATACTGCAGTGTCCGTATCAGGATACTGTAATGGTTATTTAAAGTGTGTTAGACATACAAAATTAATAAATCTTGCTTGACAGTGAATTCTTCAATCGACAGTTTTACATAAAATTTCTATTGCGCAAAAACCACACGTTTAAATCTACCTGGAGCCCAACTGTCTTTGAAATCTATTAATCTAGATAATGTTTTGAGTACTGTCGATATGTAGAGCTGAATTGATGCACTGCTGTATCTTGATGCAGAATTCAAAATCCAAGCTAGAATTTTACTTCCACTCGTAACAAAATTTTGGATGACGCACCAAAAATGCTCACTGATGAACTCAATTGGTAGAGATTGCCTTACGTGCTTCGACTCTAAATAGGTACTACTTCCGGTTGTAATTTATTCATTTTGCGGCAATGAACTCTTGCCCTATGTAGTCCCGCAATTGTTTGTTCATCCAATGTTTTGCGAGATAAATTACTTTTTTATTTTAATCGGGTATCATAGTTTACTTTACTACTATTTATTATTCTGGATATCATACATTATTTTATATTTTTTTATCGTATTTCGAATGCATAAAAAACGAAACAATACAAAATAGTCAAAACGCTTATGTATTGGAAGTTTTCTCTAGTGCCAAGAAACTAATGTGAAATTTGATTGCAGTGTCGGCAGAAGCCTTAGACCGAGCGAGACTGGCGCGCGAGAGGCGAGAGGCAGAGCAAAGGAAAAGGCTGGACGAGCTACGCGCACACGCCGCTGCGGCGCAAGCACAGCGCGAAAAGAGAGACGAAGAGCGTCGCCGCAGGCAAGCTGAGCAGCGAGCCAAGGATGACGACAGGCGGCAGCAGGTAGGTTGGATAAAGACTGCAGCACGTGAACAACACCGTTGGTACAGTTCATACCGCCCAAACAATTCATACAGAGTGATTCAATTACGAATACATATTTTATTGAAGATCATTCACACATTGAGTTTCTTATCTTCAATGTTTCCAACTACCTTAATGTATGTTATTATCGACATTTTCAAATTTTATTGTTTAAATATGAACACTAAAATCCATCATCTCGCCAACCCGGGGAGAGTCCTATACTACTATTACCGGGCCGCGATTTACACTTCTGAACTCTCTTATTGCACCGAAAATCTGTTCTTCTGCAGATAATAATAACAATAGTTATGACGCTAATATTACTTTATAGTTTCCTCGTCCTAATCAAATAATAATAACAGTCTAAGGCTAAACTTGTCAGACAGACATTCATCCCATTGAAATTGCATATTGCTGTTTCTCTTCTGTCATTTCCTTTTGTTTTATTAGCCCGGCTGCCGTAAAAGGAAGTCCATCCTTTGTCGCTCTTCTAAATATTGTTTTGAAGAAAATGTTCCAGGTTTTAACTGAGCCTAAGCCTTATAATTCTTATATACCTTGATAGCAAAGTAATTATGAAAAATAATTAACATATATAAATGCAAATGGAGTAATATGACAATCATGAATACTTGCACCAAATAGAAGGAATGTGTCTAGGATCATGTTTTATAAAATCTTACAATATGTAAAATTGAAAATCACTTGTAATACTTGATAGGTTTTTGGAAAAAGAATAATGATATAATTGAATGAAGGGAAGGGGGGAGGAACACAACGTTGGTCCAACGTCCGCCATCTGTGACGGAGCTCTCAGTAACACACAGTAACAACTACTTTCTCTACTCCAGTAAATACTAGTTACATTTACGTGCGATAGTGAAAATCAGAAAATGCGAAAGTGAAATGTCTTCAATTTGAGAATATGCCGATGAAAGATACATAGATTGAATCAAAATCTACTAAATTTTGGTTGGAGTTTCGTATAACATTATGATTTTAAGAACTTTCTTCTTTCGACAACGTAAAGTGTACATTATTGCGATTTGATTAAAATAGTTAATTTTAATTGGTTCTTTAGCGGATTAATATCCTTTCATATTTTTTTATGTTCTTCGTCATAATTGTCGAACCAAACGTCTAAATTAAAAAGAGCAGATATTATTTTAGTGCAATGCAATTTAATAAATTATTTATATCTCAACGCTAATATAACACTAATATATTTGATAAGACTTCCAATGATTGAAACATTCATTTATTGCTGACAACGACGAGAAAATTTACTTAGGTCCGATATCAGGCACAGATCAGAGTACAACTATCGTATCGTTGGAGTTCTCGTCCTAAGATATACGATGAGATATCCACGGACATCGCTCGATCGATACTCCGTAATATTCCTTAAGGTGTCAGCGAATTTAGAACATTGGTGTCACTGTTATTCTGAATATCGAATTGTAAGACATTTCTACATCTCGCCAGTCTTATATCTTATATGATATTAAAATCTGCTTTCATAGCTTACTATGTAATACATATTAATTATATATTTTTTAGCCAGTGGATATTTTTTATTTAGCTCTTTTAATGTATGGTCTTTTTTCTTGCTATTTTTATGTTAGTTCGTTAAAAGAAATTGAGAATATAGTGTAAGTAAGTGAAATTATATGACGCAACGACATGGTGGTATACGTGACAAACTCGAAATGCTTTATTTAATCAATATCTGTCGCCAGCGCGCACACGACCGTCCATATTTTGATGCGATGCGATAAACTTATCTCATTTGTTATTCTCTTGTCAGATAGTGTTTACTTCATCCAGGTACGACATTTTTATACATAAGTTACCTTTACTAAATATCTGGGCTTTCTTTCAAGCCTTATCAAACTTCTGGGGCTACCTACATTTCTACCTACACCTATTCTCATTTTATTATTTTAATAAATATCCAAATATTAATGATAGCGGAGGCCTTGGATTAAACTGGTAATTGCACTAATATTATGTCATAGACGATAATAATAAAATTGTTCGTAACATTTTCTATTTAGCAATTCACTTGAACTATCGCTCGTTTCCATTTAAATTGACGCGACTAAGCAGTTCTAGCATCGATGTTCTAGAATATTCACCTTAAAACCTTCCTCTGTATGCACGTAATATTTATCTTCTATTAATACAATTGCAATAAAACACGCAATTTGCAACGAATCTTTTGTTAGAACCGCTATTCGTTCAAGCTGTGTAATTTTAACAAGTCTTATGTCATATTGCAATAGATAGCACAATATTCCTCGTATTTATATCTTTTAAATTTTTGCCTCCATCAGCAAAAGAACTATTCAAATGTGTTCTCAGTGAACGTTTTGCAACTGCATGAAGCGGGCTCAATTTGAGCCTCTCGATTACGCTCACCAATTAGCACATTTTACTGGTCTCGTAAATTGTGCTAAATGTCTCGATCCGTTCCTTTTACTGCATATATCCTCACTATTTTGCATCACCTCCATTTAGAGTCATCTTCGAGTGTAATCCTTGGAAAGAAAATTTGGAATCTAAACCGTATATGATTCTATTGTTCGTCACCAAGGCTCTTGTATTCTTGCCTTGTATTCTCTTTGTCATCTGTCATGTACTAATCACTTTGACTTTGACGGCATAAAGTCACTGGAAAATAATTAAGATCTTCATTGTAAGACACAGAAGCTATACATGCTTTTTGTATAACAAGATTACTATGAAAATAACAAGCCTTTCAGACGTATGTTTGACGTTGTTTTAGGCTATTTTCTACAGTGTCTTGCTTTACTTATAAACTTTAATAAATTTTAAAGTCTTTCCTGGTTACTTGTTCCTTCTGCAAATACTAAGATACTAGACACATTTATACGTCATTCTCAGTTAGACTAGTAAAGCGTGTTTCCAATTTTTGTAATAATGTGAATGTACATAGCATAGAAGACGAATTTGTGAAAACTGATCAAATACATGAAATAGAACCATGGATAAGGATTTACTATGAAAGAAATAAATTCCTTTAAAATAAGCAATTGTGTTCGTATTATTCATTTGAAAGTCAAACCGGCGATGTTTATGGCGTACATGGCACTCTGGCACTCTGGCAATTCCGTCGGCCTACGTATAGGTTGCATAACATTGACGTCCTTGCGAGATGATGTCATTGGCTCTTACGTTTAGTTCGGCTGTTCAACATATCCGTCGATCTTTAGTTGCAATAATAAGGTAAATTATTCACCATGAACACTCATAATTGAACTGTGTCTGTTCGTTAAAGAACATTTTGGAATCAATTGAATTGTTTTAAGGCGTGTTTTATTAAATAAATATTTCTCAATTCAAACTGGAATTCAGTTTGTGTGCCATTTTCTTGCTTGGTTTAACTTCTGAACATACCTATTGATATAACGTTTGGAAGTAGTCTTGTTTCAATAACTTTTCCTGTGAAACAAACTAGCAAAAGCAACATTACTGGAAATTATATGTTTAGCACTAATTCAAGTGCAAAATATTTTACGTTTTGAGTCGTTCATTTAAAAATTACTATCATTACGGCACGTCTCATACGGGATAGGTACAGAACATAGTGTGTCAAATATCTTTATAGATTTGATCCACCCTAATTTCGGAAAGACTTTTGGCTCTCTTATCAGCCCTTTTCTGGCCTGATCCAATAAATATGTCAAGGTAATCAAAAAATACATTTTTATAATAATCGTTAACGAGAACACAAACACAATTTAATCCACGTCGTCGCTCCATTGAATAAGCAATCATTGGATAAATGTTATAAAGGCCGTGGCATGTTATATACACGATTGAAAAATAACGGTCGGTATATTGTCTAAGTAAATTTTAACGTTACTGACATCATAGATGTCTTGGTCGTCAACTTGTTAGTTTTTTACATCTGAATTTCCGAAAAATAAAAGTGTTGTACTCCGAAATTTGAAATATACCTCCCTTGATATTTTCGTATGCAAATGCACTTCTGATTTTATCCACAAACTGATGGCTTGAAGCAACGTGGTCAGTACTGATAATGTATTCAGTCAATTATGAGGTCACGCGCAATGAATCTGTACTACATGACGTGCGCAAACGATGCACAACGGCGGTAGGGCTTGGGTCTAGGGTAGACTGAACAATTTTAGCTGTAACAATTGATGATTCACTTGAAAAGACAACACTGTTCTAATATAATTTACATTAGAATTTTGGGAGTTTCTATATTTTCTCTTACTAACATTGATAGGAGAGGTGGAAGCGACATTATTTCTCCGAATAGAGAATCAGAACAAAAAATTGGGCATAAAAGTGGAAAAAGAAATGTTAAAATGTCTTGAATATTGCATGCGGCCCATCGAGCTAATGTAATCAAGATGATCAACGCTTCAGTTGACAAATTGGAGCTAATTGTCCTGCACAACGGTACTTGGATAGCTACCGTTAACGCTGATGCACATACACTTATGGACCCTTTCAATTGCTATATCGACAAGAATACCTTTATATTGCTATGGATTTCTTAAAGTATTTAGAATATTGATGCCGCGATCGATTGCCGATGGTCCAACAGCTGCCAAAACATGATGCAATAGTGTTGCAGGTGCAGAAGCGCACAGCTATGCTAAATGTATCTAGTGTGCAACGGACATTAGAGCTGTATTCAGAATTTCGGCGCACAT
>DWJK01006503.1:0-10429 GCA_018248815.1 Croniades pieria auraria | reverse complement strand
GGTACAGTATCAATGGATAACCAGAATGGACATGTTTAATATCTACCTCTGTTATCTACTCGACAATGTGGACGCGAACCAGCTTCTTCATCATGTGGTGCTTTTTTTAAAACGAGCATACCCACTAAAGCGCCCTTTAATGTGGGTAGTGACGCAATATTCTTACTAAACGAATGACAGCTCAGTCGCCTTGTTGGCAGCACTATCGCCTAGATGGAACTACTATCGTATTTAATAGAGTGCTGCTAATGAACTAGTATTTATGAGAAATGAATATTTTTTAGATTGAGATTGGATAAAACTGTTAGGAAACAAACCGAAAAATTGCAGCAAATGCAATAAATATGCTGATTTTCGTTCATCGGAGATAAAATCCTTATGGAATGTGAACTAGATATTTAATTTAGATTAAAGCGTGTCTATTAGGTAAGTGTTTCTTCAGTCTAAAAGTTTGCTTTGTAATTAATGCTATATTTTAACATAATACAGATATACTTATAAGTACATAAGACCTTTTGTAATTTAAAATGTGAGTTTTGTATTTTATTGACAAACTAGCTGTGCCCGCGACATCGCACGCGTAGATTTCGTAAGTTTTGAAAAAATAAATTCACATATCTTCTTTATTCGTTAAAGATTTAAATGAAAACAAATACACTAAATGTTAAGTGAAGCCTATCACAATATAATACTGAAAATTGCATTCAAATCGGATAAGCCGTTTCTGACATTAGCGTGCACAAACATACAGACAAACAGACAAAACGAAAAAACAGACAAAATAAAAAAACATTGTTTTGGGCTCTCTTGCGCATATAAAGGCACCCCATTATGAATTTTTAAATATATTTGCCATGTACAGACGATCAGTTACAGTTTTATTATATGTACAGATTATTACCTCTTATTTTCTTTGACTATGACAATTACATGAAACTGCCATATCCAAGGTGATCATTACACCAAAGACGCTATATTTAGTTATTTTTAAATATGTACCGTACCTTACACACTGTTCATCCTTAAGAATTCAAAACATCTACTCTAGACTCACATCCAAGGCAGTTCACGTATCCAGAGCTACCAACTCCAAACAATACTATTTTTTCCACTGGTTATGCATTATCTTTTCATAAGGTTTTTTTTTAAATGTGGCTTAAGAATAAAATTGAGCTGACAACAGAGAGTAATAATCACAAAGGTAAAAAAGAAGACACATTTCCATGTAGAAACAAAAGAAATTATAGACAACCTTAGATTCTTGTATAATCCCCTTAGGATTTACATTTCCAAAAAAAATGTATTATTAATTTTCGTTTTTCGTATTAACTTTCACGTTTAAAAAAGCTATTGCCGTTTTTGATTTATTAAGTATTAAATTTTTTCCGTTAAAAATGACAGCATTAAGAAATATGTTTGGTGTGAGTAACGTCGATGAAAAATTAGGAAAATTATGGAAAAAAGTAAAAGAAACTAGAGTGGTTAGAACCAAGAAATGGACGCTTAGATGTTGGTGACGTAGAAAGCATGAATGCTAGTATAATGGCTAAACAGATTTAAAATGCAAAACATAAAGACGTATTTAAACAAAATACTAAAATAGATGCTGATAGGAATACCTACGCACACGCTGCCCTGAACAAGCATATGGACATGCAAAGACGGACTGTGCATAAGCTGCTTAGACATCAGAACGGCTCAGTTGTTAATATACCAGATTACATGTTATGACATGTCGGATGAGACAATACATTCTCACGGGGTAATGCACGTGTATTTCGGACGTATGTGTAACAGTGTAATGATATTCTGTACCATTGTGACAATGGCAGGCGTGTTCCCACGCAAACTGTTTTCCTAAACTTGTCCTTCCTACATCGAAGATTGGCCACGCATTTTATGGGAGACGAACCATAAATGAGGTCACTCGAGCTATCCATAAAGCCATATGGACAGCTCGATTGAAGTGCTTAGTGTACTTTTACGACCCAAACTCAAACATCACTTAGACATAATAGAAAAAGTATGTCCTTGGCGATTAATTTCAACCTTTGTAGATTGGGCCGTATGGCCAATGAAGCGAAGAACTGCAGTAGTAAACATTCTGTCTTATAACCAGAATACATGAAGAAGTGATTAAACTTGAGAGAGTTACATATCAGGTCAACATGATTTCGGACTTGAGCACTTCCTAAATAAGAATGATTTAAAGTATATTAGTCTGTTACTTGAATCTCTCTTAAATTCGAACTTCTCTTCAAATGTAGTCTCCCTTTCATTGAAAAACAACCGAGGTAAGACTCATTACAATCTCAACTATTAGACTCTTAAACTCGTAACCCTTCTAAAGGAAAGCGCGCGGAGGAAATCGCGAGTTCTTACCACAGTGCTAAGTGGCCACTACGGTACGCATCAGTATAAAAAACACGGTAAAAACATGTGACATTTCAACTTAAAACACGTGTTGTATAGCAATCGTCCCGACTACCGCAGTTAAGTGCTGGTTATTTTCAAAGAACTCTCTCTGCTGCAAAATTTTAATACCTTCCCGTTGACATTTACCATCGCTATGGCAAAATTACTGAGAAGTCAATAAATTCGAAGTGAAATATTGGCCGATAGTCGAATGGCGATGAGTGGCGACCTCGCTTCCGAAAACCATCACGGAGCGACCGCTGCAGAAACAAAAAGGCCGGTGCCGCCGGTGCACTTCCGATTGCAGTGCCAACGCTGAAAAATTACACTGACAGCCCCCACCAACTGGAGTTAATACATTACGAACGCTCCACCAATTCGACGACGTAATTTCCTATTTGAAAATTCAGTCTTTTTTTTCTTTCATTTTCTACGAACAAACGACTGCGCGCGGACCGACTGCGCGCTGGCGAAAGGAAATGTGACCAATTAAAATAGACGACATCGCAAATTTATAGTCGTACGTACAATTTGATAAATTTGTGACTAGAAATGAGTTTTGGTAGTTTCTATTTCACTGAAGAAAATTATAAAGGAGGTCCCAGACAAAATGACATTTTATGAAAAAATGTCACACACATCAACTTAATTTTTTTATTGAATTATTGTATAGAAAAATAACTAAACTTTTTGTTTATACGTTATACGTAGAGCTTAAATTTTTTGTGAACCGAATAGACAATTTATTCTGTAATTGTACAACCGAAATACAAAAATACAAATACAAATACCGAAAAATCTTTGTACAGCCAGTATTTTTTTCTAATCTAACAAAACTTTTTCATTATATAGGTTAGTAAATCCTCATCAATTTCCCAAAAAAAAAATGAACTGAATTTATAAATCTGTCAGACAGGTACCACCTCATACGCTTCGATCACATCATCATTTACGTCATGACTCGCGACATTAGTAATGATGATAACCGAAACAATCGCAATTTTTCAATGTTCTTCGAGGATCCAAAAAGGTCCTAATGAGTTTGCATGCCGCAACCGTGTCTGTATAATGGATGCACTAATTTTGCACAAAGAATAAGGCTGTGTTCACACTCGGCGTTACATTTGACAGGTCTAATAAATTTATAATAAGACTTCATTTTAGCGATTAAATGAAACTTTTTAACTACAACGATAGTTCATAAACAATTTTTTCGGTTAACTTTTTGATGCATATATTTTTGAACATGTTAATGCATGAGGCGTACATATTACTGAGAGATTTATCGAAACACCAAATTAATTACCCGTTCTTACTGTCCTTTGAATAAACATATTTACTGCACAAATCATTCGAGCGTAATGTCTGACGTTCGCAGATATTTAGCCTAACGCGATCACAGCCTCAGATCTCTGCCGAGCTCACCTCCATAGCGTTCTTAAGCCTTCTCAGAAGTTATGACGCACGGTATGCTTGTAAAAAAGTCAACAACCACAACTTTGTTGTCGAAACGCTGGATCGTTCGTGGAACGAAATGGGAACTTTCTTTTGTTTCTGAACAGTGCTCACGGGGCGAGCCAAATCGAGTTGGCGACGATTCGTATTTACCGTCGCTCAGACACATGTTTTGACAATGTTCCTTTGTCATGCATTTTTTGTATCCGGACACACCATTTCCTAATTCACTATTTATTACCACTGATTTCGTGCGACGAGATAATGAGACGTTGACAACTGTAGTCAATAAATATATTTATGGATGTCGCCATTAGGTTTTGCTAAAACATGGACTAATGAAACAGAGACGGTATTCATTTTCGAACACAAACAATTTCTCTTACGAAGTAATCACATAAATATTATATACGTTTATTTATTTACAACCACTCATAATACATATATAATACCATTTAAATAAAACTCTTGTCATAAAAATGTTGCCCTTTAATTATAACATTAGCGTAGTTTTTGTACTTACGCATTTCCTACATTTTCCTTAATACAAAACCTAACGGAACGCCTGTAATCAGCGAAGGCATAGGCAGATGAGCGTAGTACACCCCCATATTTCACCAGCTACATTTAAGTCCCATGGAACACGTGGTGAGCCTATTGCCATACACCGAGCACATTTCCAGATTCCGAGTCACTACTAGAAATTCTAAGTTAGAAAAATCCTATAGTACCCGAACCTAGATTTGAACCTAGGATCTCCCGATCGGCAGTTGCGCTTGCAACCGCTCGACTAACGAGGCAGTCAAATAGCATTAATATAAATCCTGGTAATTCAATATTTCCCATTTATGATTAATTTTCAATAAATGTTAAGCCATTTTTTATTTAATTTTCTATTGATTCTTTATTACAGGCATCCGGGTAGGTCCTATACGGGGTAGGCAGAGATCACGAAATACCGAAATATCAGAATTGTTAAGACATGACGTACATATCTTCTACATTCATAACTCTATATACACACGCCGGTTTCTGAGATTTGATACCATTACCAGTTCATATCTGTCCTATTTGATCAAAGCACGTGAGTCTTGATATCTAGAACTATGGTCATTCTCGGAACCACAATCAATTACTATCCGCCATTTCGCCTGTAACATCTACATAAATATCCCATCAATTTATAATTTGAATCTAGTTCATCCCAAAAAATATCCCGGAAGCGTATGACTTAGGGGCCTTAGGGCCATCCCTACACGGACCCATGATTACGCAGTTCGCGGGGCGTAGCGAACGCGACGCGACGCGACGAGACGCAACGCAACGCGTCACAAAACATTGTAACGTGTAAACACAGGACTAATACCCGCTAAGGGTTTAACAGTCAGCTATAACAATCCTGCTTACATTTAATGCCTTCCAATTACAGTCTTCACTCGCTTTAACGATTTCGCCGAGCATTAACTATTCCAATTTTATGTTTCAACCGTCGAAACGCGAAATTCCCGATGTTGGCTCCGAAATGAATGCTTTATGTGTAATAATATGGGACGGATAGTGTCGTGTATGTGTAAAATTGAATTTAAAAAAGATATACACGCTGTAAGTGAAAATAAATGTTTGAAATGTCAAATAATGTTTTTTTTTTAAATGAGTTAAGTATCATATGTCAATCTTGTTATGCTCAAACAATTTGTTAAAACATTTATCAGTAAAAAAAATATTATTTCCGTAATAAAATTCAATAGTATTTTATGTTGTCTATAAAATAGAGAAAAGAGAACGATTAAAATGTGGTTATAGAACAAGGCAGTCAGATTTAAACTTTTTTTTTTTAATTTTACAATATTCGTTGTAAATAATTCAAATCGGAATTCAAAGGCTGTATCGGTAGATGCACTTTTGTCTCGCCGTTTGTTGGTGACTTACGAATTTTATAATCTATGGCTTAAAAATGATATATGGCGCTCTTAACTGGAGAATCATAAAATATTTTCTGTTTGTGAAATATTTCTGAAGCAATAAAGCAATAATTCACTACGGGACTACGGAGAAGATGGCCAAGCTTTATTTGCCGTCATAAACGGTGTGTTTATGGTGTACTTTTTTGCTGGTGGCCGGTGAAGCCTGCGTACCCGCTTGGACATAAACCTTGCTATTATCATTACAGCAATTAAACTCGCCCTTTACCTACACATAATGTCCTGGTACCTACAATGCCTTCACATAGCACTGATACACTTAATATTCTTAGTGAAGCAGTAAAAAGATAACACATCATAATTTTATTGCGACGAGTTTCAGCTATATTTAGAATAAAATACCCACTAATATTGATAACTAAAATTCATTGCTAGAGAATATCTTATATTTTCTACTTTTGTTCATAATTTTAAATCGCACGGAAAGACCAAAATTCTTCTCGACATTGCTCTGAAACCGATTGATGGGGGTAAGATACAGCAAAAGATCCTTCAAACTTACTCCACTGTATTTCGTATGTCTCACTGTATAAAAACTACAAAAAGGCTACATTAAAACCATTCGCTAGATACCACACACATAGTACTTATAAATAAAATACAATAATGAAAGCTTATTTGAGCCCAAATACATTCGTTAGCTGTCATCTATCTATGAAGCTATCTGTACTTTTAACCTACTTTCCATAAAAATCAGTATAATAAACGTAACATCACGCCTGTATTCCCCGAAGAAGTAGGCAGAGGAGAGTAATTCACTGCCACTTTTCAATCAGTTAGATTTATGTACATCCCATGGAATAGATGGTGAGCCTACTGCCATACACCGAGCACATATCTAGACTCTGAGTCACTACTAGCCTATAATTCCCGAAGAGGTAGGCAGAAGAGTGTAGTACACTGCCACATTTCACCAGTTACGTTTACGTATAGATGGTGAACCTATTGCCATAAACCGAGCACATATACAGACTCAATACTAGAAATACTAAATTAGAAAAATGCAATATTACCCGAATCGGATTTTGAACCCAGGACCTCCCAATCAGCAGTCGCGCTTGCAACTATTCGACCAACGAGGCAGTCTCATATTTGTTTGTTCATTATTACATCAGTCGGTTTATCAGTATTATACTTATTTGTTTTCAATCTCCCTCTCTTATCATACTCTCAACATCTGCCAATTGTTACCTAACCCCGAGAAAGTAGCGGCGTCTTATCTTATCTTTAATGGACTACTATCTACTAAGAAATAAAATGCAGAAAATTGGCAAACGACATTTTTGTATCTTTGTACAAATGGCTGTAATTTTACATTTCGTTAATAATATCATGATTATATTTTGTAAAAGATATCATTTCTTACAGTCGTTAGAAATAGAGGCTACCTTCCATTATCTACATCCTGAGAGGTTCTGTAAAGTTTGCCACCTCGCGCAAGTCCCGCGTAGCAGGCTATGCCCTTATCAGTACCAATCTGATAGAAAACATGTGCTGCAGTGAAACGTTTTATGTCGTTAGAAACTTTAATAAATGAGAACAATGTAAAAATCTGCTATGTGATTTCCAAAGGAAACGTTATTAGTACAGTCAGTATAAAACGTAATATCACACCTATAATCCCCGAAGGGGTAGGACAGAGGAGTGTAGTACACCCCCACGTTTCACCAGTTACGTTTAAGTCCCATGGAATTTGTGGTGAGCCGATTGGCATACACCGGGCACACATCCAGACTCCGAGTTACTACTAGAAATTCTAAATTAGAAAAATCCAATAGTACCCGACCCGGGATTTGAACCCAGTACCTCCCGATTGCATGTAGAGGCGGTCAATTTTTGTACGTCTTTAATATAATATAATTATATTAAAAAGCGTATAATAATATCATAATTAGTATATAGAATTGACTATTGTTTGGTATCCATTTATAAGTTGAATAATCCTAACATTATTATTTATTATATCGCCACGTCAGGTAACTTATGGACTAGGCAGTGAGCACCGAGTATTAAATATCTCTATCCTTGCAGACCTCACGTGCGTTTTCCACATTCATCCCTTTCTTCATACACGCACGCTGCTTTCAGACACCGCGGACATCCCCATAAGCCAGTATCGGATCCATACGATGCCTAAGATTATCAAATTGTATCAATGGATTTCAAACCAATTCACTGCCGTACATACTTGACTTGAGCATCAATATTGTTAGGTATTGTGTTTATTTTCACGACACTTGCGGCTGAAGAAAACCAAGTAATTGTTAATTTATGGGATATTTTGATGTGTAGGAGTATACCTATATTGCACCGGTGCTGTGTTCGTTATCGGTAACAATCAGACCGACGGCGTCAAAGCATGCGTCGGCGTTTCACACGATTGAAGAGGTATGAAACTTTGGAAGTGTCGACGGGGGGCTCCATTAGTCAGCGTGATTAGTTTCCGAGTTAATGTTTCAATGAGATGACTAATCGTCGGCAACAGTGACAAATGCGAGTGCGCGCGCGCACCTGCCCCCGCGCCCCTGCCATCGCTCAGCGGACGTGTTATGTGTAACAGATGAAGAGATTTATATTTATTAAGCTATTGTGGCCATCATTTTAGGACTTTGAAAATGTTTTAGAAGGCTCCACTATCAGTTAGAAGAATATCACCACAAACCACAAACCAGCAAACATCGTGTGGTGGAAGGGTGACCATGATTTAAAGACGGTTTATGGAAACTACACAGTTATTTAAGCATTGCCACGTCAACAGCAGCGCCCTATACGAGTGTGTTATATAAAAGACTTTTGTTTTAAATTTACTTTATGACTATTAAACACGGTGATACCTTTACTGATCGTAGTCAGTTTAATTTCAACTTAAGTAAACGGCAACATTTTTGGACGCTTTAATGGAACAGTATGGTCACTATGATTATTGATAAATGACTTGGCTTACGAGTACGGAGTCAAGGGTTAAACCCGAGATCTAGACTCGTAGCGCTACATCGCGCAGTCGATATTTAAATCATATTTTTAACACATGAAACAGAACACCGCATATCGATATGTCGCAGCTATTATTTAATATTGATTGCTCTCTTTGAGTGCGCCGCGTTCTCGAAGATTTACAACTGACTTGATAGCTACTGCAAATGTTATTGCGCTGAGCATACACCGAAGTGTACTGGCACTGATGCCTGTTCTAAGAATATACGTGTTTTGCTCCATGCGAAGCACCCCGAGGACTTATTGCAATCCGAATGAGTATTTTTATTGCATAAGGATGTAACTGCCATAAGGTGAGGCTAGGAATGAGTGGGCAGAATATGTAAGATGATCGAAAAATCGAATTATTTCATAAATTGTAAGACCCAATGAACGTCCCGCATTTATTATAATTTACGTTCATCGACTTTTAGGCGCCTCTCAGACTATAACAGAAAGAAAGTGACGTCGATCTGACATGTATATAGGAAATTACATTTAAGTATATACAAAAATTATGCATACATACATACACACACACACACATATATATATAGCATTGTAGCATGTAGCATTTATTATATATATATATTTACGCAATGCCAATTAAATGGAACCTATCATCATAATACATTCAATATTGACAATCCAGTAAAGGGATGGTCTGATGGTAAAATGGTCACCATCGCGTGCGCTCGTGGTGCACTAGATAAGTTGCCGTTACAATACTGACCTACATGTCTTCAAGCGCTTTATATTACTGGTGAATACAACTGAAAGTTTAAACATGACACTTTCAGAAAACACACGTTCCAAGCTCCTTGAAATTTAGTTACCAGCTTAAATCATAAAACTTCATTATTATCATAGTTTTAACAAACGCCAATCCATCGGTATGCAGAGTCGATAGACGAACATACTTAAAACTATACAGTGCTACATATAGTCCATAACAATGCATTTACATATATATAAATAAAACAGGTAGAGAGTAGAGACACAAGACGCGCCGACCGACAAGCGGCATCAACTCGACTTTGCTCCATAAATCAAAACCTTCACTCGTTATTAATCAAACGGACATCAGTACTCCGATTTAAGGCTCGCATGACAGGTGGACGCGCGTAATTAGTGAACCATTTATATACAAGTACATATCAATAGCAAACACTCTACATAGTAAATAGGTAACAAAAAATTGTTTCGTTATGTATTAGAAACAATTTAGTTGCCTTTCACTTGTGAAACGTATACTGCACTCCTCTGTCCGCTCCTTCGAGGTACTACAGGCGTGATGTTTTTTTGACTGACATTTGCACACCTAACTAGGTAGGTAGAATCTCGGTAGAACATATAGCATTTAATTATATCGCCATCTTTATATACTCGTGTTACTATGCTTTATTAGGTACTTAGAATTTTATTAGGTACATACATACATACACACATACATACATACATACATACTTACATACATTTGAAGGCATTCTTATATGACCATTTGAGCCCAACTTAGGTAGAACATTTGATATGGCAATCATACAACTGTTAATCTATGTATATACATTTCTAAATACAATACTTATAGACATAAAACGTACAGA